>CAUYRH010093432.1:0-10014 GCA_963574655.1 Perodicticus potto
TGAGACAAAGTCTCAAGCTGTCACCCTGGACAGAGTGCCCTTGGCATCACAGCTCATAGCAACCTCCAATTCCTGGGCTCAAGCGAGTCTCCTGCCTCTGCCTCCCAAGTAGCTGGGACTACAGGCACCCGCCACAACGCCCGGCCATTTTTTTTTGGTTGCAGCCGTCGTTGTTTGGCGGGCCCGGGCTGGATTCGAACCTGCCAGCTCAGGTGTACGCAGCTGGCACCTTAGCCCGTTGAGCCACAGGCGCCAAGCCTGTGCGATGTTTTTGTTGCTTTTCTTTTCTAGATTCTGACTTGTTGGATGAACAGGCTCCTCTGGAAGAATCAGCTGTGTGACATGGTGCAGCCCAGTGGTGGCCTGGCAGGGGAGCAGGACGTGCTGGGTGAAGAGTCTTCTCTGGGGAAGCCAGCCATGCTGCATGTTCCTTCAGAGCAGGGCACTCCTGAGACCCTCCAGCGCTGTGTGGAGGAGAATCAAGAGCTCCGAGGTGAGGAAGACAGCGGGCGGGTGGAGTCAAAGGTTAGGAGACCCAGCCCTGCTGAGGGAAAGGCTTATTCTTCTCACTTGATCTTCTGACTTGCTGGGTGTGGGTGGGGACTCACCTGAGAGCTGGCTAGTATTTCAAACTTAGCTACTTTTCCTCTTGGTGGTTTCAGGTGAAGTTTCCTGGAAGATGATGCTGAGGTGCAGGTCAGAGGGCAGGAAGTTTATTTAGTGTGCGCTTAGGACTAGTACTGGGAAGGGGAAGGAAAGAGCAGGACTGGGAAGAGGGCAGAGTGGGCTGCAGGGCAGAGACTTGAAGATAACCTTAGCTGACCCTGGGGGATCTCTGGAGCTGGAATGAACAACATGGCTGGGCCTCTATATCCCTTGCTGGTCAGTAGCTTTTGGGCAAGGCAGTGTGTGCTGTGGGCAGAGAAGGCCATTGGCACTGTCCCACTCCTCCATCTCCTTTTTTGTATAGTAGTCTGGGAAGTTACATGGGCCCTTTTGTCAATGAATCGTATGCTGTGTAAGCTTCAGAGACAGTGCTGGCGGACACCCTGCAGGGACCAAATCCATACCTTTTCTTTCTGTCAAGATGAATCACCTTTCTTTCCAGGGCAAAAGGGGCTCAGTGCAGTCCACTTGCCACTGAGGGGCTGCTTGGTGTTGAGGGCTAGGCTATGTTGGAGGGAGAGAACCAACAGAAACTACCTGCTTTAGGGCAAGGGCCTCTGCCTTCAGCACTATTGATACCTGAAGCTGGATGGTTCTTTGTAGTGGTGGTGTCCTGTGCATTGCAGGTAGTGAGCAGCATCCCTGGCCTCTACTCATTAGATGCCAGCTGTGCTCCTCCTGTTGTGACAACTAACAATGCCCACAGACATTGCCACTTGTCCCCAGATGAGGTCTGCTATATTGGGGCCTTCAGAACATTAGTGCACATAAAACTGGCAGCCAGGTTGGGGGCCTCTGCTCAACCCCAGGACAGCACTCCACTGAGGGAGACTTGGGAGTGAGAGTGCTGCATGCCAGCTGCACACAGAACATGGCACAGCATATGGCATTCCTGGTTCCTTTCCATGCTGTGAGTTCAGTGTAGTAGCTTCCCTTGGGTTCCAGAAGCATGAGGAGGGCTTGAGGCTCTATTGCCTCCACGCTGCCAGACCTCAGCCTGGTAGGTGGCAAGTGAGACTTGGTGGCTTCACAGGTCAGGCCCTGGACAAAACCTGCAGAGGCCCCGAAGATGTCTTCCCCCAAAGATGATCACAGTTGTGTTGGAGGAGGCTGTGAGAGCCAGGGAGGAGGAGGGACATAGTCTATGCTTGAAATATTTGGGGAGAAACTTCATACAAGAAGTTCATGTACCTAGCGCATGATTCAATTTATGTGATGTGTTCAGCAGAGAACAGTGCCAATACCCAGAGCCAGAGAGCAGATGAGTAGGCACCAGGGAGGGGGCAGGGGAAAGGGAGAATGACTGCTAATGGATGTGCAATTTCTTTTTTGGCTGCTGGAGATGGTCTGGAATTAAGTTGTGGTGATGGTTACTGTGGATACAGTAAAACCCGCTGAAGTACTAGTGCGTACTTCAATTGAAATGGTGAATTTGATGTTATAAAAAACAGTTTAAAAAAAAGGTAGAGGCTGGGTGTAGTGGTTTATGCCTGTAATCCTAGTACTCTGGAGGATCATTTGAGCTCAGGAGTTCCAATCAGCATGAGCAAGAGTGAGACCCTGTCTCTAATAAAAATAGAAAAAACTAGCTGGGTGCTGTGGTGGGCATCTGTAGTCCCAGCTACTTGGGAGGCTGAGGCAGGAGGATCACTTGAGGCCAAGAGTTTTAGGTTGCTGTGAACTATGAGGCCACAGCACTCTAGCCTGGGAAACAGAATGAGTCTGTCTCAAAAAAAAAAAAAAAAAAGTTGCATGTGAGCTGAGCTTTGAGTGGAGTAGGCAGGATTCTGATGGGTCCCGTGGGAGGTGGAGTGAGGGTGGGTGGATAGTGTGCTTGTCAGCAAATAGGGTTAGGGTTAGCTGGTCAAGGGTTTTGACTGCCTGTCCCATTTTATATAGCTCTGTACTTTGCTAGAACCTTTATATGTCACTGATCGGTTTTATTACCTCAGATGGCTCCTTCACTACCTGGGGTGTACACCGAGTATGGGACTCTTCTTTCCTCTGGCCTCTGCTGACTACAGGCATATCAGGACACCCCAGTCTTGAAGAGAGCAGAGATGTGATCCTAGGAGGAACTCACTACCGTGGGGCAGGCATATCTGAGCTGACCAGAATACAAATGAATTCCAGAGTTGCTTACAAAGAAAGTGGCATTTGACATACTTTAAAAAAAAAATTCAGTTAATATGTATGAGGATACATACCATTAGGTTATGTAAATTGCCTCCCTTTTTTTATGAGACAGAGTCTCTGCCTGCCTAATTCTTCTATTTTTAGTAGAGACTAGGTCTTACTTTTGCTTAGGCTGGTCTCGAACTCCTGAGCTCAAGGGATCACCCTGCTTCAACCTCCCAGAGTGCTAGGATTACAGACATGAGCCTCCATGCCTGGCTCGTAAATTGCTTTTGTAAGGTTAAAGTTCACATTGTGTTGTGTCCTTCACCCAGGAAGCGTGCCATATACCTGTGCATTGTTGGGTGGGAACCTACCCATCCACTCTCCCCCTCCCCCCATTTGAATTTAATTGGGTTTTTATCTCATGTTAACATGTATTTGTTATCCTCTAGTTTCAAATTGGACTGAGTATATGGGATGCTTATTTTTCCATTCTTGTGATACTTTGCTTAGGAGCATATTCTCCAAAGCCATCCATGTTGTTATAGAAGATGTAAAAATACCTTCTTTTTTTTCCTTTTGGGTCGATACCTAGTAATGGGTTTTCAGGATCAAATGGAAGGTCTACATTTAGGTCTTTGATGACTCTCCATATAGGCTAACATTGATTTCAGTTCCACCAACAGTGGATGAGTGTTCCCTTCTCTCCACCTTGATACATGCCTTTAAGTGAGGCAGGTGTGTTTGGTATTTCCTTGGAGAAACTTAGAGGCATATTATTAGTATAATTGATTTTGGAAGTGTGTAAAGCAGAGGTGTCTGCATACTGATTTTGTGAGGACTTTTTTGCTTATCTGTGGTGTTGGATATCATAAAAAGTATGCATGGACTTTTTTTTTGCTAATCATCTTTCATTACTGTGTGTATTTACTGTGTGGCCCAAGACAATGCTTATTGCAATGCATGGCAGAGGGAAAAGAAGGTTGGACATCCCTGGTTTAAAGCGTAAAAGGGAGGGCTGGGTGCAGTGGCTCCCACCTATAATCCTAGCACTTTGGGAGGCTGAGGTGGGTGGATTGCTTGAGCCCAGGAGTTTGAGACCAGCTTGAGCAAGAGTGAGACCCTGTTCTAAAAAATAGCCAGGTGTAACCCCAGGCGCCTGAGGATCACTTGAGCCCAAGAATTTTTTTTTTTTAATGTTTATTTTATTTATTTTTTTGTTGTTGTTGCAGTTTGGCTGGGACTGGGTTCGAACTGGCCACCCTGGGTATATGGGGCCGGCACTCTACTCCCTGAGCCACAGGCACCACCCTGAGCCCGAGAATTTGAGGTTGCTGTGAGCTATGACACCACAGCACTCTACTGAGAGCAACAAAGTGAGACTCTGTCTCAAAAAAAAAAAATAAAGCATAAAAGGGAATGTTTAGAAGCCACATAGTGCTATTGCCTCCTCCCCACCAGCTTCTGGTTTTTGTCTTCCTGAGCCTCAGGCTCACCTCCCCTTTGCGGTCCCCTCTTCACCAGATGCCATCCGGCAGAGCAACCAGATGCTGCGAGAGCGCTGTGAGGAACTGCTGCATTTCCAAGTCAGCCAGAGGGAGGAAAAGGCTTTCCTTATGCACAAATTCCAGGAGGCCAGGAAACTGGTAGAGAGACTCAGCCTGGAGAAGCTCGACCTGAAGCGGCAGAGGGAGCAGGCCCTGCAGGAGGTGGAGCACCTAAAGAGATGCCAGCAGGTAACCCGAGCTAAGGGCTGCAGCGCTGTCTCTGCCATCAGCTGCCTACATTCTGAACACTGACAGGACCATTAGTGTTGTAGAAGGGAACCTGTGGTTAGGGGTCCTCAAGAGCTGATGTGCTGAGAGAACTCAACACTCAGAAAAGCTGTCATACTCAAAATCATGGTTTGCTCCAGTGAAAGGACATGGGTTAAAATCAGCAGAAGTACAAGGACCAGGGAGGCCAGGTGACAGCTTCCGGTGTCTCTCCTGGGGCTGTTGAATGGATGGTGCAGAATTCTTCTAGCAGCCATGTGTGAGCAGCAATGGGTGACAGCAAGTGGACTAGGGAGGCTCCCCTGGGACATGGTGTCCAGGGTTTTCCTGGGGGTGGGTCATGGAGCCCCCTGTGGTGCTGACCAGGTTACACCAGCTCCAGCCACTCAGAGGTCCTGTTGATGGCATGTGGCCCAGGCTGCCCCCATAAATCCTGTCATTAGTGTAGACTGCCTGGCGGGGTCATAGGCCCTGTTGAACCATGATGCTCTTATCAGGGGGGACTTGCCAGGGGTTGGAGATTATTTGCCAGGAGTGGGGCAAGGGCCAGACTTGCCTTTGGAAGGTGCAGGGTGTGGACCCCAGGCTTGTGGGTTGGCCGTGCATTGTACAGAACATCCGCAGGTTACTGTTAGCTGAAGGACAATGTCTCACAGCCTTTCTGTGTGAGCTTGGCTGATCTCAGGATCTCAGTAACAGTAGTCAGGAAGCAGGTATGCTGCCTGCAAGGGGCACAGTGGGGATAAGGCCTTCGCTTTGTCATTTGGGGAAGTATATGAGTTTTGTAGCACCTCTGTGATGGGGGGCTTAAATTAGGGGAAGATCCGAACTCTGTCCTGATGTGTACAGAGGGGACAGGGTGTTTTACAAGGAGTTTAAGGGGATTTGGGGGGCGAGTGGGGGCTCAAGTGAAAAATGACAGAGGGGGTCAGTGTCCATGCTGGGAAGCCAGCCATTTATGGAAGTTAGGATTCTGTCCTCCATGGCGATTGGCAGATGGGGACCTACCCTTCACGGTGACTCTCAGGTCCTTGAGAAAGACTCTGCTGGGTTGTAGGTGATACATAGATACCTCAAAGGTACAGGGGAGGCATTCACAACTGGAAACCCTTTTTATTTTTTATTTTTTTTGAGATAGAGTTTCACTTGTTCACCCTTGGTAGAGTGCTGTGGTGTTTTAGCTCATAGCAACTTCAAACTCTTGGGTTCAAGTGATCCTTTTACCTCAGCCTCCCAATTAGCTGGGACTACAAGTGCCCACCACAACTCCTGGCTATTTTTTAGAGATGGGGTCTTGCTTTGGTTCAGGCTGGTCTCGAACCTTTGAGCTCAGGCAATCCACCTACCTCGGCCTACTAAGTGTTGGGATTACAGGCGTGAGCCACTGTGCCTGGCCTGGGAACTCTTTTTAGTAAATGTTGTAAGAGGTGGAGCTTAGGGTTCAGTGTCAGGTGTTGGCTGTAAAAGCAGTAATTCTTTTTATTGCCTCTCATGTTTCCAGACAGGAACTCAAAAGGGGGGGTGGGTTGAGGCATCCCAGGGATATGGCCTTAGGCTTCTAGAAGCCTTGTTAAAATTTGGTCAGTGTTTTAGTGCAGGGGTTTGGATGTTATGTTCATGCTGAGTGTTTTTGCAGTTCTCAGCGTTTAACAATATCTGGTACTCACTGCTGCTTTAAAAACTCTGACCTGCTAATGGCCCCAGGCCTGTGGACACGAGCATATTGCTGTGCCTGTGTCTTGTCTCCTTCTGCACTCAGTCTCAAGAGACTGAGAGAGAGAGAGCCCCTGTTGGGGGTGATACGACCAAGCCACCAGGGGTAGACCTCACAGCCTGGTTGGCAGCCTCAGGAGACTCAGGGTGTGTGTGTGCTCCTGTGTCCTATTGTAGTCTCTTGTTGCCTCATCTTTAGGGATGAGGAGGGCCTGGTGGCATGGGCTCTCAGGACTCAACCTTATCTTACTGCCTCGGCTGCCTGCAGGGGTTGGGTAGCTTTTGGAGGTGAGGTAGGGAGGTTGGGGGAGGGGACTTTGCATCTTAGCCAGTAGCAGAAAAGTTCAAGGTGGGGCCTTAGGGAGGGTCAGGTGGCCACTGGGTTCACAAGGCCCTAGGGTGCCTGGATTTGGGGGTGCCAAGGGCAGGTGAGAAGCCCTCAGGGTGTACATACCTCAGGCTGCCCTGGGCTTCCTTGGGGGTGTCAGGAGTGGGCATGCTGGAGAAAGCAGTGCTGATAGGAGTGGATTTATCTTCTACAGCAGATGGCGGAGGACAAGGCCTCTGTGAAAGCCCAGGTGACATCCTTGCTGGGGGAACTCCAGGAGAGCCAGAGTCGCCTTGAAGCTGCTACTAAGGAGCGACAGGCTTTGGAGGGCAGGTGAGTGGTGAGGAAAAACCTGCCCCAGAGGCTACTTCCAGGGATTCAGGTGAGTTTAAGGGCCTCCAGGGAATTCCTCTATGGATGCTGCACTAACACCCTACAGATGTTGGAGCAATGTTGGGAGGTATCTCAGCTGGGCATTCAACTGGTTCTCAACCTGCCCTTCTAGGCTCTGACTCTTCATTGGAGTTTGGATTATTCTTTAGGAGGCATTGCAGGAACCCCAGAACCACACCCACAGTGTGTGGTTGTCTGGACCTGGTACACAGTCACCCCACAGTTGAGGCTAATCACAGGGAAAGGGCACGTGGCATTGTCTGCCAGGCCTGGGGCTATGAGTGGAATTTGGTTTTTCTGCCTATGGATCCTCACTAGAGACTGGGCTCCCTGGGTTTTCATCAGGGTTCGGTTATGTTGGCATCATCTCCAAGGCATGTACCAAAATTCCTAGCTCCTAGCAGGAAAGTAGGTGCTTGGCATAAACCACATTGTACAAATAGTCTAGGTGCTGGATACACCCTTCTCAGTAGGCAAAGTGTCACAGTAGTGGAGGGTACTTGGACCAGACAAGGGCCAATATTGCGAATCAGCAGCCTCAGGCCTGCTGGTCACTCTTTTGCAAAGGGGTGTTCTTTTTTTTTTTTTTGAGACAAAGTCTCAAGCTGTTGCCCTGGGTAGAGTGCCATGGTATTGTCATAGCTCACAGCAACCTCCAACTCCTGGGCTCAAGCGATTCTCTTGCCTCAGTTTTTTCTATTTTTAGTAGAGATGTGGTATTCCTCTTGCTCAGGCTGGTCTTGAACTTGTGAGCTCAAGCACCCTCCACCCTCCTCGCCTTACAGAGTGCTAGGATTATAGGTGTGAGCCACTGTGCCCAGCCTGGGGTTGTTGGTTTTGTAAGTGTGATCATTGAGTCCAAGGACTGGGAGGTTTCTGTGGTTCTCATACTGCCCAGCTGCTGGCCTCCAGACAGCTGGGTCAGCCAACAGAGGCGGCCCCAGCCATTCTAGCATGGTGTCCTTGAGGTCAGGGTGTCCTTGAGGTGATAGAAGGGAGGGGAGCTTGACTTGGGCCTTGATTGGCAGACAATGTCTGGGTGGGTGGAGTTGGGGGGCAACATGAGTGAAGGCATGGAGGAGAGAAGGTGGCCAGCCAGGCTGAGTTGGGGTGACTAGAGAAGGGCCTATCTGCCTGTTCCTGGAGGCCGCCCTGGGTCCACAAAGAAGCACCTGGGTCCACACAGAAGCACCCACTATTGGCCCCACAGTGGGGGCTGTGGAAGGCCTTTGGGCAGTGGGATAATGCTAGAGCTGGTAGAGATTAAGATAACTTAGAGTTGCTGGCTTCAAGTGCCATCTGCGCTTGGGTGCCAGCTAGGCTCTTGTATTGAAGCAAACATGTCTCAAGTGGAGCTCCTTACCTGTTGTCCCCACCTGGCCCCCTGCAGTTGTCCCTGTCTCTGGAGACAGTGTCTCCACTCTGACACTTGGAGTCAGTTTGCAGTCAACAGGATTTTCAGAACCCCCACTGCTTGCAGCCCCACTCCTCCTTACCCTGCCTTCTGCCCTCAGCGTGTTCTCATGTCCACCTGCCAGGGCCCGGGCGGCCAGCGAGCAGGCCAGGCAGCTGGAGAGTGAGCGTGAGGCATTGCAGCAGCAGCACAGCGTGCAGGTAGACCAGCTGCGCATGCAGAGCCAGAGCGTGGAGGCTGCCCTGCGCATGGAGCGCCAGGCTGCCTCAGAGGAGAAGTGAGTCTGCTGTGGAGGGTCATGGGGTGGCAGGGTGGGGCAGATGCCAGGTCACCTGTAGCTTTTTCTTGCCTTCTGGGCAGTCCTTTTAGGGGCTGGCTGTGGGTGAGGGCCAGTTCTGTCTGTTAGCCTTGCTAATGATAGAGTCAACCTTTATCACACCCAAGCAAAATTCATCTTTGATGCAGTAATGTCTGTTATCCAGTTCACATTGGTCAGTGTGTGTCCTACACATGTCCTTACAAACCCTTCCACCAGCATCTGATCCAGGATCTCAAGTTCCTTTCCTTGGCATACCTTTTGAACTTCCCTTACTCTAGAACAATCCCCCTGCCTTTCTATTTCATGAAGTTGACATTTTTGAAGTATGCAGGATGGTTCTATTTTATTGTAAACATTTAATCATGTTAGTTTTAAGAAAATGATAGTAACTATTTAGCAGCCAATCCAATGGCAGCAGTACTCGCAGTCAGCAAAGCCTCAGTCAGTGAGTGGCCTGAGGAGTCTATATGTGGCCATGGGAGGAAGAGGGTAGAACTGGGACTGGCCTGGGAGAATGTGCTTTCTCCAGTGAAAGGTCCTTTTTCTCAGGCGAAAGCTGGCCCAGTTGCAGGTGGCCTATCACCAGCTCTTCCAAGAGTATGACAACCATATCAAGAGCAGCATGGTGAGCAGCGAGCGAAAGCGAGTGAGTATGGCTGGCTTGAAACTGTCCAGGGCTGGTCTTGTATCTTCCTCTTCTTGCACCCCTGGCGATGGAGAAGACTACGAGCTCCAAGACTTGAAAGAATTGGCTTTGGGAGTGGCTTTGGGAATTGGCTTTGACTTGTCCTAGACCTTTATCATGCCTGTAACTGTGATAGTTCAGGGGAGCCCATGGGGAGATAGGGACCCTTGGGATACTCTCAGGCACATCAGCAGGCTGTTCACATGATGGGCTGGGCCAGGGCCTTGGGATGCTCTTTCTGTAGGGCTGGGGATGTACTTGTCTCCATGGATATCTGCTCTTGCCAGCCATCACCATCTGGGCTTCTGGCTTAGTTTTCCCTGAGCCAAGGTAAGGACTTGTGACATTTCTATCCCAGGATCAAAGGGCACTGGAGCTCTTTTCTAGTTTATCCTCATCAGACCTAAACTGGGTGTGATTTCTAGTGATCACATTTTTTTTTTTTTTTTTTTGAGGCAGAGCCTCAAGCTGTCACCCTGGATAGAGGGCTGTGGCATCACAGCTCACAGTAACCTCCAATTCCTGGGCTCAAGCGAGTCTCCTGCCTCCACCTCCCAAGTAGCTGGGACTACAGGCGCCCGCCACAACGCCCGGCCATTTTTT
>CAUYRH010093442.1:0-12942 GCA_963574655.1 Perodicticus potto
TAGCCCACATAACAAAATCCCAAAACCAGAGATGCTGGCGTGGATGTGGAGAAAAGGGAACACTTCTACATTGCTGGTGGGAATGCAAACTAATATATTCCTTTTGGAAGGATGTTTGGAGAATACTTAGAGATCTAAAAACAGATCTGCCATTCGATCCTATAATTCCTTTGCTTGGTATGTATCCAGAAGACCAAAAATCACATCACAATAAAGATATCTGTACCAGAATATTTATTGCAGCCCAATTCATAATTGCTAAGTTGTGGAAGAAGCCCAAGTGCCCATTGACCCACGAATGGATTAATAAATTGTGGTACATGTATACCATGGAATACTATGCAGCCTTAAAGAAAGATGGAGACTTTACTTCTTTCAAGTTTACATGGATGGAGCTGGAACATATTCTTCTTGGCAAAGTATCTCAAGAATGGAAGAAAAAGTATCCAATATACTCAGCCCTACTATGAAGCTAATCTATAGCTTTCATATGAAGGCTATAACCCAATTATAGCACAAGAAATGGGGAAAGGGGCAAGGGAGGGGAGGGGGGGAGGATGGGTGAAGGGGGAGTGATTGCTGGGATCACACTTATGGTGCATCTTACAAGGGTACAAGTGAAAATTACTAAATGCAGAATATAAATGTCTTTATATAGTGATTAAAAGGTCATGAAGGCTATGTTACATAGTTCAGTGAAAATATTTCAGATTGTATATGAAGTCAGCACATTGTGCCCCATGATTGCACCAATGTACACAATTATGATTTAATAAAGATAAATAAAATTTAAAAAAAAGGACACATGACTACAAAATGTACACATTTCTAATACAATATATAATTGTGTACTAGTAGCTCTACACTATTCGTTACTGACAGTGGTTTGGGAGACGTCCCTTATGTACTTTCTACCTAAGCCACAGGGAACCTTTCTTCCAGGAACCAGAAGCTATTACAGCACTGACCGCCCAGCACTGACCAGCACCCCCTGCAGGGTATGAAGCCCCTGGGGACTAGAGGTCAGAACAAGGTACAGGGCTCCAGTTCCACCTGCTTCTCTTCCCCAACCCCTGGTGTTTCACCCCTATCCAGTCATGACCTTGCCTGAATTGTCAGCAAGCTATACATAAAACATTTAGAAAACAGCAGCCTCATGATAAATATGCCACAGAGAAAAATGAATGAAAGATTATGTCCTACTATAGAAACCTGGTGGACAGGTGACCCATTTGCTACATTTGTGTGACAAAGAATGTAATTTGGGTGAGTTACTCAAGGCAAGGATTCCACATCTTCTTTAAAAGAATGAGCAATACAATAAAATAAATGTGCCTTACGCCCGCACCAGCACACCTTGGCATTTCTTTTATTTTCTGACAGGGTTTTACAAGTTTCTCTCTAACGTTTCCATAAACCAGTAGCTGAGTATATAAAATTTGGTTCTGTATCTCTGTAAAATTACAGAAAACATTCTTTAAGTGATTAATTTTTTCAAAGTCTGTATGTTTGAAATGTTCATTTGAATTGTAATTAATCCATCTCCTGCCACTTTCGGCTGACCCATACGTGGGCCAACCATGACATGATTATAGAGCGTCCCTAGGACACCAGTGGCTGTGACCCCTGTCTGACTGAAGCCCCACAGTGCGGCTGAGGGGCGGACATTGACAGAATCCTGGCATGGAGAGGAATGATGGTACCAGAAAGGCTTACGATTGTGTTAGTCTGTGTGACCAGGAGGCGACTGATACAAAGAGCACAGCTGAAAAGAAGAGCTGTGTGCAGACTGACTCTGCTCCTGCCAGCACTGGGCAAATGATGGGACGATCAGAAAGGTGTGTCTGAGACTCTTACACATGAACTGGAAGGCTGAGGCTGGGAGCCCCAGAAACATTGACAGCTAGGAGGCAAGACGAGGCCCCCAGGAGGAAGACGCATGGAGGCAGGAGAGTCAGGTACTGATGAGATGGTGTATGTACTGGCATTGAACTGACAGCATTAGTCTAGTTTAGTAACATTAGAATTTTTATTCTTTGCTTTCTTAAATTTCAAATTAATATGAGTGTACAAATGATTAGGTTACATTGTTTGCATTTCTAGGGTTAAGTTCAAGTTGTCGCTGAGCCCTTCCCCCAGGGCATTGGCCGCGTACCCCGCACTGCACACATTAGGTGAGATCGCCGTTCCCCTCCCTTCCCCCTTTCCCCTCCCCCACTCACCCTCACTTGAATACACTTGTGTTTTTCTGTCATGTGGACATATAGATGTTTTTCTATTGGTTTCATATTAGTATTGAGTACATGGGATACGCGCCTTTCGTTTCTTGCCCCACATTACTAAGAAGAATGTGTTTCAACTCCATCCAGTAAATACAAAAGATGTAAAGTCTCCATCTTGTTTATGTCTGAATAGAGTTCCATGATATTCGTGTACCGTAGCTTATTAATCCATTCGTATGTTAATGGACACTTAGGTTGTTTCCATGTTGTAGCAGTTGTGAATGGAGCTGCAATAAACATTTCAGCACAAATAGCTTTGTGATAAAATGATCCTTTTCTTCTGGGAGGTCACCTAGTAATAGGATTGCAGGATCAAATGGAAAGTCTATATTTAGCTCCTTGAGGATTCCTTGAACATTAATTTGGAGATACACCAAAGTTTATGTACTATTTGGTTTTACGATATTAAGTTTCACCACCACTGATTTAAAAGTAGCTATAAAAGACGGGGCACACAACTCACACCTGTAATCCTAGCAATCTCAGGGGCTGAGTTGGGTGGATTGCTTGAGCTCAGGAGTTCAAGACCAACCTGAGCAAAAATGAGACACCCATCTCCACTAAAAATAGAACTATACTGGCTTTGTGGCAGGCACCTGTAGTCCAGCTACTGGGGAGCCTGAGGCAAGAGGATCACTCGAGCCCAAGAATTTGAGGTTGCTGTGAGCTATGATGTCACAGCACTCTACCCAGCATGAGAGAATGAGACTCTGTCTCAATCAATCAATAATAAAAATAAAAGTAGTTATAAAATAAGAGCACAGATTAATATTTACAAAAGTAAACATTTCCTGAGACCCAGTTTTCTAACACTGCTAAATAAATTCTTCTCCAACTTTCAGAGAATTAATAAAACCTAGAACAAAGTAGTACTTGTTCTAGGTTTTATTTTAGTAAAATAAGGTTTTAATCACTTGGAATTAAGTAAAATAAAATTAATTTTAGTTTTAGTTTATAGCTAGTAATGCCTATCAATGTGAAAAAAGAAAAAAAAAATCTTTAAAAAAAAATAACTTTCCACCCCAAGGAACTAGAAAAAGAACAAAGTAACCCCAAACTTAGCAGGAGAGAAATTATAAATATTAGAGCACAAATAAATAGAGAATAGAAAAAAGAATTAAAAAGTGAACAAAACTAAGAATTGGTTTCACAAAACAATAAGTAAAAGCAACATAACTTAAGTTAGACTAAGAAAAGAGAGATGTCAATAAAGTAAATTAGAAGTAAAAGGATAAAGAAGTAAAAAAATTAAAAGAGGAGGCACCACAACAGATACCCCTGCAGTAAGAAGGGTCACAAGAGACCCGTAGGAACAAATTTGTGCCAACAAATTAGATAAGCTAGAAAAAAAAAAAACCATAAATTCCTAGAACATGTAATCTACTGAAATTGGATCAAGAAGAAAAAGAGCCTCGGTGCACCAATAACAAAAGATTGAATTAGTGATAAAATACCTCCCAACAATAAAAACCCAGGGCCAGGGGACTTTACAGCTGAATTCTACCAAACACTCTGAATTTTTTCCAAAGAATGGAAGAAAAAAGAACCCCTCCTAATTTATTTCATTAGGCTAGCATCAATGATATCTAAAGAAAACATACCAAAAAAAGAAAGTGAAAGCCCAATATGCCTGATAAACCTAGACTTCTCAATAAAAAGCTAACAGACCAAATTCAAACCAAACTAAAAGCTCATATGCCATGACCAAATGGGATCTCTTCCCAAGATGCAAGTATGGTTTAGAATATGCAAATCACTTGAACGATACACCACATTAGCCAAACAACAACAAAAAACCCCACATGATTATTCAGCAGATGCTAAAAAGGCATCTCACAAAATTTAACCTTCATTCATGATTTAAACCCCTAGCAAAGTAGGCACAGGAGGAACTAACCTCCACACGGCCACGCCGGCACATGGAAAGTCTCAGCTGACACAGTCACCAGGGGAGGGCCAGCAGCGTCCCAGCACACAGGGCAGTGTGACTACCGTTGACGGTATTGTATTGCATACTTAATCTTATGCAAAAAAAAAAAAAAAAGATTGAGAAAAAGACAAGGTATTTTGCTAAAGGTAGCTTATAACCCTGGTTATCACCATCGTTACTGGCATCGTTATACGCAATAGTCGTTTGGTCCAGATGACTTTCTTTGCCTTTGCTTCATAAGAAAGGTGTTTCCATTTTTTCTAATTAAGAAAGAACCTACCGTGACATTGCCAGGCAGAGGTGCTATTATTGACATTGCAAATGTCATTCCCCTGATCAGGGCTGACTCCAGGCGAGTGCCTTGCAGTTTTGTGAGCAGAGATAATGTGAGGCAATGAACCCCTCACAGCGAACCCACAGGGGGAGAGGGAAACGGAGCGCGGGGTCCTTCTGGGAAGAGTCTTCAGACTTATTAGCTCTCACCAGTGTATGCTGGACTGTTTTCTCTTTATTAGTTTAACATTACAGCTTCGGACAGCCAGATACGAAATGCACTCAGTCATGATTTTAGCAGATTATTCCCCATTATTTTAGCGATTTAGTTTAAGGCTGCTTATCATGAATGGTGCTTTCCTGTAACGTACTCACAAAGTTTTGATTAACAAAGGACATGACTCTTAAGGTACACACTGAGCGGAAGTTTATCCCACATGAACAAATCACAGAACTTGCCTTTCTGCTCACCTCTGGGTTATTTCTATGGCATACTGTGCCGATATTTAGTTTCAGTTAAATAAATTTGAAGTGTGCTTCTGAGCATAAACAAGTATTCTGTTCTCACACATCTCTATGACTGCAGTCAAGAAAACCTTTTCAAAACTGAAGAGTTGCCCGGGTACGGTGGCTCATACCTGTATTTCCAGCACCCCAGGAGACAGAGGGGGGTGGACTGCCTGAGCTCAAGACCAGTCTGAGCAAGAGGGAGACCCTGTTGCTATTTTCTACTAAAAATAGAAAAAAAAATTAGCAGGGCTGTTGTGATGGGCACCTGTAGTCCCAGCTTCTAGGGAGGCTGAGACAAGAGGGTCCTGGAGCTTGAGCCCAAGAGTTTGAGTTGCTGTGATGGGGCTGTCACTGTGGCAGTCTAGTCTGAGCAACAGAGGGAAGCTCTGTCTCAAAAAACAAAAAAACAAAAACTGCATCAGTCCTCTGCTGACTGAATGGACCATTCTTGGCCAAGGGGACCCAAGAAATGCCTTAAAACTGACTTCTCAGCCATGCCTGGTTTGGGAGAGATAAAGCAAAGTTACCAATGTGCCTGATTTGCCTTCTCATGAATATTCATGATCCTGTAGCTTGTTGAATATGTGGATGTCCTGCTCGTCCGCTCAGTATAATCTGTTTCTCTCTGTCTGTCTGTCCTCTGAGGCGCGTTCTGGCTGCTGGCCAGGCCTCTGCTTTCCAGCCTTTTGGAGTGGCTGGCCAGCAGGGAGATACCCTTTATGAGAACAGAGTTCTCCTTTTTCCAAAATATAAATATCATTAATGTTTTTAGTTAACAGAATTGTACTCTGTTTTTTCCTGAAATAGAGCCATTTTCTCATAATAAGTCTAAAAGCACCGACAGGGAAAATATAATTAAAGATAAACTCTTTCCAATCTGGAGAACCTCTTCACAAAGGTAGAAGACACTTTTATTATTGAAAACCCGTTAACAGCAGAATGTGAGACACATCTTAGCACATTCTACTAAAGAAGTTGCAAGAACAGAAAGACTCTACACACCCTTATGCAGCCAAACAGATGCACGCAGCTCATTAAAACACATTCTCTAGATTAATAATTCACAAGTAACTAGTGCTCAGGTTGGAATACCTACCAGCACCATTTGTCAAACACAGGATAAGGATAGTCATCCGAAATTTCCTTGGTAACTAGAATGACCATTTCTATCCTCTAACTGGCTTAATCCAAAGGAAAAACAAACACCTTCTATCTTTAACAGGAGGTGATGGTAGACCAAGGAACCTACTTAAGTTACACTTGTGGGACATTCAAATTTTTATTTTCATTTTTTCAGGAAAGCAAAGCAGTATTTGATGTCTAACTGTAGCTTGCGCAAGACACATTGGATTGTACTCTGTTACTTTAAGTAATGCCATACATTCGCAAAGCTGAATCTTGCCCAGTTGTCATGATAAAAACATTTGTGAAAATCAATGTGGACTAGGAAAGGAAGATGGCATTATCTAGTTTGATTTCAAGGTGCACATGTTAGTAATTGCAATTATTTAAAATGAAACAAAAATATATTTTTTCTTTTAATTTATATGTGTTGTTTTTCAAATAACTATCAAACTGCAGGAAATATTTACTAGTTTTTTGCAATTGCAATTATTTAGTTAATAAACTCAAATGTTAGTCATTTCTTTGGGTCTAGATGTGCTAGGGAGCAAGTGTGCAATGAAAGGAGAAAATTTGGGAACCCCTGGACTGGTACCCAGTCTCTGCAAAACTTGCACTAATTGTGGGATCGCAGTAAACGCACCTCATTCTGTACTTTTGTTCTTCATATTTATGATAGAAAAAAAGACATTTGTTTCTTTCCATCCTCTGATGGTTAAGTGCATATTCATTAGAATGGAGAAGATTCTAAAACAATCTTCTCATGTAGGAGGAAAAAACACTAATCTGCGGGGATACCGACCTAAGGTTTCCTTTCACTCCCCCTCCCTGGGGCCACTGCTGTATTGTCATGGGCTCCTGAAGCGGATTATCCATATTTACATGTGTAGGAGAAGGAATTCAGAAAAAAAAAGGTTTCCCACCAAAATAAAAACATCTACCCAACAGAGGGCCAGACCACCTGGGCCTGGCAATTCACTGAAAAACAGAAATGCTCTGACAACATAACACTTCGTAAATTAGTCATTAATGTGTAAATCCAGCAGTTTTGTGATTGATGAAGAGTCTGTGACATTGGAAACTTTCTGTCTTCAGCCAAGTAGGCCTAGCTCATCTCATCTCTGTCCTCTAAGGTTTCCTGTGTATAGAGCATATTTCCACAATGAAGCTAATTACCTGAGCCAGAAGGGAAAAGATAAGGCAGGATCAGGGAAAGCAAAAGAGGTGTTAAACTGCGAGCCGTCCTCGCTGTGCGTGTCTTTGACCTCTTACCATTCTGGACTCCTGAACCGTTGCCAGTGCAGGGCATTCCCTTCAGCTGGAGTAAAACACAACAGCGGTGCAATTTCCTTAATCGACTGTGTGCGTCCCTTCTGCGTGTTGCATTTCCATCCTCCGTTTCTTTTGTCTCATTTCATGTCTTCTATTATAATGGTTTTAATGAGCTTACCCCCAATCTCTCCTTGGCCCACATTCAAACCATTTACTGTAGGTAATTAGCTTTGGCGTGTCTGAGCCTGCATTATCTCAGCCCGCCCTGCTCACAGCTGTCTTTCAGAGCAGTCTTCTTATATCGGAATTTAAAAACGTAAAAATAGGATCCATGTCTGTTGAGGACACTGCATCTTAGCTTTTTAGTTTCTAGCAACTAATTGCTCTGTTAGACTCATTTGATTAAAACCACAAATCCATTGACATATGTGCTGCTTAATTAAAAAATAATAGGTTAAGTCAGACAAAAATTCAAGAAGGGCTTCCATGATACTGAGTCTCTAAATCCGAAATCAAATACTAAGTCACCGCAGGATATGCTGCATAAAACGTGCTCAGAAAGACTTTAGGACGAATTGAAACTACCTCAAAGAATTTGCATTCCCCTTATCAAGGCAGCCTGGACATGTCCCTCAGCTTGACTAAGCTTCAGACAGTCCTCGCGCTAATTCTGGACACCTGACCTCTCAGGGGACTTACATTAAAAACCTTGTAATGTTGGTCCTGGCTAGGGGTGGTGTTGGCTCACACCTCTAATCCAGCACTCTAAAAGGCCGAGGCAGGAGGATCCCTTGAGGTCAGGCTGAGCAAAAACAAGACCCACCCCACCCCCATGTCCACTAAAAACAGAAAAATTAGCCAGGCATCATGGCACACTCCTGTAGTCCAGCTACTCTGAGAGGCTGAGGCAGGAGGATCCCTGGAGCCCAGGAGTTTGAGGGTGCTGTGATCTGTGACCTATCCGCACACTCTGCCTAGGATGACAGAGAGAGAGAGAGAGGGAGGGGGAGAGAAGAGAGGAAGAGAGAGAGAGAGAGTGAAGAGAGGGGGAGAGAGTGAGAGTGAGAGGAGAGAGAGAGAGAAGAGCGGGGGAGAGAGAGAGAAGGAGAGAGATAGGAGAGAGAGAGAGGGAGAAAGGAGAGAGGGAGAGAGGAGAGAGAGAGAGAAGGAAAGAAAGAAAAGAAAGAAAGAAAGAAAGAAAGAAAGAAAGAAAGAAAGAAAGACCTTGTAAATTCTTTCAGATGTAAATATTTTGTGAAAGCTTCTTACAATTGAGGAATGCCTTTCATGAGGAGCTGGGAGCTGTTCTTTGACAAGCAATCCTGGGTGGGGAGCTGCAGCCCCAGGAGAGGAGGGTTCTCACTGAGCTGGGCTCCTGCTCCAGGTGTGAAGCTATCCCCACCCCGCAGATATAAGAAGTTTGCTTTTCCTTTGCATAAATCCTGCTGGGGAGCACAGTTGCCCTGCATTCTCCTGTCACCTCCCGTCCTAAGCACCCACCTGCTTTTGTTTCCATGGAATTGAGTTCTGCTCTCTCTCCTGTTGCAACAGCCTTGACTGAAGTCTCTCCTCTGTCTAACCTTGCCTGATGCCATTTGTGCTTCGACACCCCCCTGCCTGAGAAACATCATACAAAGTTTTCAAAACCATCCATTTCACTCTATGGTATTTCCCAGGCCTGGCTCTGGACCATCTGCTGGAGGTCGTGGAGCTGCAAAGTAAGAACCCCAAAGCATGAGCATTTTCATTTCCAGTTTCTATCAGCGAGTGATTCACATTTCAGATTACTAAATTATCATACATTAATAAAAGAAATAAAGTTTGAAAATAAAACTAAGAAATTTGAATAAGTATTTTGTCATTCTTGATATTTCCTTAAATTATTTCTTGACAATATATATTGATGAAAGGAAGGAGACATTTAATCTGGACCTAGATATGGCGTTCAGCTTATTCTGCCTTGATGTAGCAAAGATTGTAAAGCCTTTACTAGTAAAACCCAACAATAAAGAGACTGTCGATGGGTCTAGGTGTGCTAGGGAAATTTCTAAACATCATTGTCAGTCTGACTGATGCCATCCTTTCCTTGAGATTAAAGTCACTGTGTATAGTTTTTGATGCTGGATTTTTGTCCACTGTTGGGATAGGTTTGTTGAAGAGCTTGGGAAGCAAAGTCTGTGTCAGCCATACTGCCGTTAATTAAAGCAGAGAGGGCAGGAGAAGGGGCTGGAGGGGAGGGCATGAGATGGTGAGCTCAGGTGCAACCAATTGAGTGTACGAGGCTTGTGCTTCAGTCCCCAAATCACTAAGAGCCTGGCTATGGGGAGGCAGGTTGGGGTTAGAGTTTCACATTTGGAAGGTCTGAGAGGAAAAGAATTTTCTGGAGGAGAGGAATTCTTAAACTCTTGAGGTGGAAGAAAATATGGAACAAGGAAGAAATTAATATTTTCTAGAAAACATGGGGAAATTGAAATAATAGATAAATGTTCATTTGTAAATAGAATGAAAAGAGTTGTGCATAAAAGCTCAAAATAGGCTTATTTAATAGTCTCCCTTCTCTCTCCGAAGTAAAAGGCAGTGTCACCCACAGCAAATGATATTAGGAGGCACAATAAGGGCTTCTAAACGCCTGCTCCCTTGGGGGACAGCTCTAACCAAACCAGCCGGAGGGTAGAGCTGTCCAGGTCATGTGTAATCGGGCACTGCCTGTAACATTATGCCAATCCATCACTTTCCAAATGACTAACACAGCTGTCACTGTCCTGTATAAACATCTCAGACAGAGCTGGTGAGTCACCTTCTTGGTGTGTTCTGGTGATAATTTGAACACGCTACTTTCTATCTTTTCACAGCTTTATTGGCTGTATGTAAATACTGGCTGGGTGGCGGGAGGCTAACGCCTCTCCGTAACTGGTGCTCAGCTTGTCTATAAACTCCTCCTCAATCACATGCCCTGCGGCCAGGTGCAGTAGCTCACACCTATAATCCCAGAACTTCGGGAGGCTCAGACACAGGGGATCAGCTGAGGCCATGAGTTCAAGACCAGCCTGGGAAAAATAGCAAGTCTTCATTTCTACAAAAAGTAAGGAAAAATCCAGACAGGGCAGTGCACATCTGTAGTGCCAGGCACACACGAGGCTGAGACAGGAGGATTGCCTGAGCCCAGGAGTTCAAGGCTGCCGTGAGATTTGATGGGGCCGCTGCACTCCTGCCTGGGTGACAAATGCAAGTACTATGTGGGAAAGAAAGAAAGAGTGAAAGGAAGGAAGAGAGGGAGGAGCCTTGAGAAACTGTGGATAGTGTGTTAATACTATTTCTTAATTACACGTCCGCAGGCACACTGGCTCGTCTGACTGTCTGTGCTTCCCTTACTAAACTCATCCCGCCGGTTATCACAGAGTGGAGGTTTCAGGCATCAGCCCGGGATCAAGCAAGTCTGTTGGGGCCACTTTGCCAGCCAGTGCTCACTTCATGTCTCCGTGTCACATGCTGGTAATTATCAAAGTATCTCACTTTCCCGTTATCACATCTGGTATGGTGACCAGTGACAGTGGCACCCTTTCTGATTCACCTGTGCAAGCTTCCTCCTGCTGACCTCAGCTACGGAGCTGGGAAGGGAGCACTTCCCCTAAGTGATGGTCTCTGATTTTAAAAATGGGTTAAAGGAGTCTCAAAGCCCAGAGTATTTGCAATGGGATTTGGGGACCTTACTCCTTCCCATACAACAATTTCTCAGGGAGGTCAAGAATTTAGACGTGACTGAAAGAGGAGGAGACGGGTGGGCGTCCAGCCCCTGCAGTGACTGAGGAAAACGTGGGTGCTGTGGAAGGGATGGCTGGCAAAAAGAATCCAGGGACGAAACTCGGTAAGAGTCACACAAGAGCCAAAACATCTAAGAAGGACCTCGGGGACTCAATGAGAAATTGCAACACTTCCATCAAACCAGGTGCCGAATGCGTTAGTTGCTCAAACACAACGTGTTTCTCCCACTACATTTATACTGCTCCCTTCTCTTCTACTTTTATAATAAAAAAAATCTGTGACATTTAAGGACATTGACCTGGCAGGACGGATCAGATCTTGGCAGATTATGTTCCATCCGATGATCCCTCGCACTGTGACAGAAGAGCACGTGTGTCCGTGCTGAACGCTGTGGAAGAGGCTGGTCAGCTCCGACCAAGAAGCGTCTGCACCTGCTTCTCACTGGCCACTGGGATGAAAGCCTGGTCTGCCAGTTTGATCCAGAGAATACACATCAGCAGCAGTGTGGGATCTCCTGATCAAAATCCACCAACAAAAACTATGGGGCAGAAAGGCGATGGTGGCGACTGTCTTCTCCCAAAGTGGCCGAGCCTCTGCTGCTCCTGTGGAGGTGCAGGGACTGTCCCTGCTCAGGGAGCCCACAGTGGGTTGACCGAAAGCTCCCAGAAGGCTTCAAGAATGGTGCCCGAGGACAGGGCTCCTGGACCATCCTGCACCAGGACACTGCGTCTGCCCATTCAGTAAACTAGTGACGCTTCCATCCTACAGTACGACCTGGCCCCTGTTCCCTACAGTAAAGAAATTGCGTGCACAGATAATGGCTCTCCAGCCTGAAGAAGCTGCTTACACCTACCAAAGTCAGCTCACAGCACTCCAAGAAAATGAGTGGAAAGTGTGTTTTCAGAAATGGTTACAAGAATGGAAAAGTGCATAGAATGTCGCAGCAATTATTTTGAGAAAATATAGTAACCTAAATGACTTTATATTTCTTAACCTCTGTGTAAGTTAAACTTTCATAGTGACCCTTGTATCATAAGTATGAGAATGTGTCATCCATGGTCTCAGCTTTACTTCTTATTTCTTTTTCTTTTTTTTTTTTTTGAGACAGAGCCTCAAGCTGTCACCCTGGGTAGAGTGCTGTGGCATCACAGCTCACAGCAACCTCCAATTCCTGAGCTCAAGCGAGTTTCTTGCCTCCGTCTCCCAAGTAGCTGGGATTACAGGTACCCGCCACAACGCCCGGCCATTTTTTTTTTTTTTAGTTGCAGCCGTCATTGTTGTTTGGCGGGTCTGGGCTGGATTCGAACCCGCCAGCTCAGGTGTACATGGCTGGCGCCTTAGCCTGTTGAGCCACAGGCGCCGAGCCTAAGCCTCCTCTTTTAAGGAATGATTTCTCACAGTCATTATATCCAAATGACTGTACTGATGTTTCCATTTTTAGATACTGCATAAGCACTTCATTATGCCTGAAAGACCTGGCACTTTGACTATGGGATTTGACTTGAGGATAAGCTGTCTCTTGCTTAGTACTGAGCAGTGATTTCCCATATCCATTACACTTACTAAGTCTCTTTCTTGTAGGATTTAGATTACTGATGATTAATTCTGAAACATTTTTCACAATCTCTCCACGAGTGCCATATTCAGGATGTAGATTTTTTGCATTAACAGGGTTTTTGCCTAGTGTAAATGTCTTTTCATATACATTATTCTTCTGGTTAACCAGTTTTTTATGGTTGATACATACAACTGATCTAGAATACTTATCTTGGTGTTCCTTGAATTTCACTA
>CAUYRH010093445.1:0-10255 GCA_963574655.1 Perodicticus potto
TTACAGGCACCCGCCACAATGCCCGGCCATTTTTTGGTTGCAGCCATCATTGTTGCTTGGTGGGCCCGGGCTGGATTCGAACCCGCCAGCTCAGGTGTACGTGGCTGGCGCCTTAGCCCGTTGAGCCACGGGCGCCGAGCCAGTATTCAGGAAAATCTTTATGAAACCCTACAGGAAGTAATTGCAGAGCATTGTTGAAGTTTGTAACTTCTTTATGGGCATGGCAATCACCTTTAATTTAAGGACTTCACTAAACTAGGAGATTGGTGGGTACTTTGTAACAATAAAAGTAATGTTACAACAATAAAAGTGATGTAAGAATGTCTATGTTTCCATTTTTATAGCTTATCTACGGTCATTGAATCTCTTAGCAAGAACTTGGATGTTTGATATGTGATGTGGTTAAATGAAAGATAGGTGCCAAAGAAAAGATAAGGGGGCAGATTTTAGGTAGCTCGTAACTAACAGTTAATTTTAATAAAGAAGTCTTAAATTGACCTTAAGTTTCAGTTATCTTAGATTGTTCTTTAAAAGTACTAATGGGCTGGTTGTAGTGGCTCATGCCTATAATCCTAGCACTCTGGGAGGCCGAGGTGGGTGGATGACTTGAGCTCAGGAGTTTGAGACCAGCCTTAGCAAGAGTGAGACCCAAAATGTAATATATACTAAAAATAGAAAAATTAGGCTTTGCTGGAGGCTACAGCCAGGCTGGCGCTGGTGTTTCACAACCAGTATGACAAAGATGTTGCAGTTGAGAGTTGAATCCTCAGGGCAGGATTCATCAAATTGAATATTCAATGGAAGCTGTTGAACAAGGTTCTGCCAAGGTTAGTCTGAAGTCAAAAACCCATGCAGTGTTGGTAGCGTTGCAGAGGGCACAGACAGAACTTGCAGCTCATCAGAAAAAAATTCTCCATGTTGACAGCCATATTGGTTTCTTAATTGCAGGGCTTACTGCTGATGCTAGACTGTTGTGTAATTTTATGTGCCAGGAGTGTTTGGATTCCAGATTTGTATGTGACAGACCACTGCCTGTATCTCATCTTGTATCTCTAATTGGAAGCAAGACCCAGATACCAACACAACAGATATGGCCAGAGACCATATGGTGTCGGGCTACTTATTCCTGGTTATGATGATATGGGCCCTCACATTTTTCAAACTTGTCCATCTGCTAACTATTTTGACTGCTGAGCTATATCCATTGGCGCTTGTTCTCAATCAGCTTGTACTTACTTAGAGAGACATATGTCTGAATTTATGGAGTGCAATTTAAATGAACTGGTTAAACATGGTCTGCGTGCCTTAAGAGAGACACTTCCTGCAGAGCAGGACCTAACTACAAAGAATGTTTCCATTGGAATTGTTGGCAAAGACTTGCAGTTTACGATCTATGATGATGATGATGATGATGTGTCTTCATTCTTGGAAGGCCTTGAAAAAAGGCCTCAGAGAAAGGCACAGCTTGCTCAACCTGCTGATGAACCTGCAGAAAAAGCTGATGAACCAATAGAACATAAAGTGATAAACCCGTGTATATGTGTATTATCAAATATCTAAAAATGCAGGACACATACTGATGATAATAATCTATATTTTGAACCAAAATTTGGAGGGTAGTGGAATGGTACATTTTAGGAATCAGTCCCACATGTAAGTTTTTTCCAAACCTCACTAACACTATAATGGGGTCTATTTTTCTTTGAGAGGGTCTATATAATCATTTTCTAGAAAGTGTAGGTGTCTCATACTAATATTTTTATATGAAAAATATAGTGTCTTTGTGATTTTAAAGAAAACTGTGAAATAAAATTGTTTCACCTTCCAAAAAAAAAAAAATAGAAAAACTAGCTGGACATGGCGAATGCCTGTCGTCCTAGTTACATGGGAGGTTGAGGCAAGAGGATTGCTTGATCCTAGGAGCTTGAGGTTGCTGTGAGCTGTGACTACAGCACTCTAGCCTGGGGCAACAGAGTGAGACTCTGTCTCAAAAAAATAAGAAATAAATAAAAATCATTGATGGGCAGGGTGCTATGGTCTGTGTGTGTAGTCCTAGCTACTTGGGAGGCTGAGATGGGAGGATAGTTGGAGCCCAGGAGTTCAAGTCCAGCCTGGGCAACATAGGGAGAATACTTTCTCTTAAAAAATAAAGTCATTGATGGGTGACCTCTTCCTAGTCATCATTTGCCTTTCTAGAAAATCCCTATGGGTACAGATAATCTTTATTCTTTAATTAGGTTTTGAAAATAGAGAACTTTAGAGGGCAGCTGTTAGCCAATTAGCCTTATATGAATAAGACCTTGTCATGGACTTTTTAAAGTTTTTAATTAATCCAGCATATTTAAAATACAATTTAATTAATTAAGATTATAACTTGGGTAGAACAGTAGATTTAAAAAATTGCCTACATCTAGAATCCTTTTTTATTCTTTCTTGTCAGACTGTTTTCCTTCAAAGTACTTTGCTACAGTGGGTAATTACTCTTTAGGTAATGAGGATAGTTGGTCCCATTTTAAGTTTCATGAGATCCTACCTTTCTTCTCTGTGTCCCTAGTGCCTAGTGCTGCCTAGGACATAGTTGATGTTTAATAAGTATTTTCTTTGAACAAATGCATATGTTGCAGGCACTCATGTGTTTTCATGTGAACGTTTCTTCAAGATACGTTTTTAGTATGACCACAGATAAACCAGTCCACTTTTTTTTTTTTGAGGCAGAGTCTCACTTTGTTGCCCTTGGTAGAGTACTGTGGCATCATAGCTCACCGCAACCTCAAACTCTTGGGCTCAAGTGATCCCCTTACTTCAGCCTCCCGAGTAGCTGGGACCACAGGTGCCCACCACAATGCCCAACTATTTTTGGAGAGGGGGTCTGGCTCTGGCTCAGGCTGGTCTTAAACTCATGAGCTCAGGTTATCTACCAAACCCACCGTGGCCTTCCAAAGTGCTAGGACTACAGGTGTGAGCCCCTATACCTGGCCTCACTTTTTTTTTTTTTAAATTGTGAAAGACATATAACAAATTTACCATCTTAACCATTTTTGAGGTGTACAGTTCAGTGGTATTAAATAGATTCATAATGTTGTGTGACTGTCACTAACATTCATCTCCAAAACTCATCTTATAAAATTGAAACTTTGTACACATGAAACAGTACCTCCCCATTTCCCTCTCCCCCTAGCTCCTGGCAAGGACCATTCTATCCGATTTTGATTATTGTGACTACCTGGTATACTTAAAATCATATGATATTTGTCTTTTTTGTTACTGGTTTATTTCACTGAGCATAAGGTTCTCACAGTTCATTCATGTGTCAGAATTTTTTTTCTATTTAAGGCTAAATAATATTGTTTGTATATATATCACATTTTGTTTATTCATTAGTTAATGGACCCTTGACTTGCTTCCGTCTCTGGCTGTTGTCAATAATGCTATATGTCACCTGTAATCCTGTCACTCTGGGAGGCCAAGGCAGGAGGACTGCCTGAGCTCAGGAGTTTAAAACCGGCCTGAACTAAGCAAGACCCCATCTCTACAAAACAGAAAAACTAGCCAGGCATTGTGGCAGATACCTGTAGTTCCAGCTACTTGGGAGGCTGAGACAAGAGGATTGCTTGAGTTTGAGGTTACTGTGAGCTATGATGCTATGGCACTCAACCCAGGGCAACTGAGTGAGACTCTGTCTCAAATAAATAAATAAATAAATAAATAAATAAAGCCGTATGAACGTATAAAAATCTGTTCAAATCCTCTCTTTCAATTCTTTTAGGTATTATTAAGGGAAAATCTTGGGATGGTATAGAAAAACCACCCTCTAAAACTGAGATAGTGTTGAGAATCCAAAGAATGACTTGGATAAGTCCTGCTTAGTGAGTTAAATGAGCTTATTAGAGGTTACTTGAACATAGTGTTCACTCCTGGGAGATGCAGGGCTTCTCCAGGGATTAAACTCCACCCTGCCTGCCCATTGGGGCACCTTAAATTTCTTCTCAGTGAATCACCTGGAGTCTTTCCTGACATCATTGCTAGATCTACTAAGTGTGTGCAATATATGCTAATGTGTTTCTGTGTGGCCTGTGGTACTCCTTTGATTACCAAGAAGTAAAAGCATTATATACACTGTATTTTTATTTTTATTTTAAACTTATATAGTTAAGGAATATATTTACAGAGTTTTTTAGTAAAAATATTTTTGCATAATTTTTGCATGTCGTTCCACATCGAAACCCCTGGGCAACCAGGTAGATATTGCTCACTTTTTGTGATAGTCAGCAAAACAATTCTAGTTCTTGCTCACTTACACAGAGTCCAGTTCCACGTGTCTGACACATCCATTTTGTGCAGTGTGGAATTTTAGCTGTATTGTGCAGTGCATACTTTCTGGATGTTCCCTGAACAGGCTTATGTGCAACTTCATTTAATTGTTTCTCTTGAGGAATGTGGGGCTTAAAGTTGTTGACACTCATTAACTAATACTCTGTTGTTACAGGAACCTTGTTGTGCCCCTACAAGTCTTGCAATTACAGTTCATTGAAAGTCTTTGAGGTCCATGCCCTTCTCCTGATTTAGCTCCTTAAAAATAATAATAATCCCTTTGACGTCCAGTAATTTTTGAGGGAAATAAGCACTCAGAAACCTCTAGTGGTAATGTTATTCCTTCTGGAGTATTTGGCCTAACTTCTTAAAGTTCAGAGACAGTGTTGTACATCCAGTGATGCAAACCAAATAATGAAAATTCATTATTTTCACATGCTGGCATTTGTGTGTCATAGTGCATGGTAGCTCCTTCTAAATCTCTTTCATCAGCCAAATCTTGAGGTAAATGTCCTTCTGAATTTTCTTTTTTTTTTTTTTTTGAGACAGAGCCTCAAGCTTTCACGCTGGATAGAGTGCTGTGGCATCACAGCTCACAGCAACCTCCAGTTCCTGGGCTCAAGCGAGTCTCCTGCCTCCGCCTCCCAAGTAGCTGGGACCACAGGCGCCTGCCACAACGCCCGGCCATTTTTTGGTTGCAGCCGTCATTGTTGTTTGGCGGGCCCCGGGCTGGATTCGAACCCGCCAGCTCAGGTGTACGGGGCTGGCGCCTTAGCCCACTGAGCCACAGGCGCCGAGCCGTCCTTCTGAATTTTCAAATTCACTTTCGTTGTCACTTTTGGATACACCTGACTGATTATCACTTGGTATTTTATCCAACAAACTATACACGCTCACTGTTCACTCATGCTTGATGCCTTTTTTTGAGGATATGTAGCAGTGGTTACAATCTGAAACCTCACCAAATTTTGTGATTTTTTTTTTAAAATGAAATTCTTGCCAGAATAATGACTTCCATAATGCAAGCATTATTTGAAACTTAAAATTATATGTACCTTCAAAACAAGTGAAGCGTCTCCTTTTTTATAGGCACAAGTAAACAGAAAGCTCTGGCAGCTCAGTAAACATAAATGCAAAGCTTTGCCCTGCGCCAAACTATGAAAAAGGCAGGAAATTAGTGTGGCCTTACATTTAAATAAAACAGACCACTGCTGTAGGTCATCTGCTGACAGTGGAACGTTCTGTTACACTGAGAAACCACTGTAAGGTAGGCAGCCAACTTGGAAAAGGTGATTATTCACCGAAACCACTAGAAATGAAAGGGTTAAGTTAATAATAGTATAATATTACCCTAGGTGGGAATTTTAGTAGTAAAATGAGCCAAAGGGTTACAATAAGACAGCAAAAGCAGTTTCAACCCTTTTACAAGATGTACTTATGGTTTTCCTTGGTATTTTGAAGTGCCCTTGCTTTTCTGTTAATGCCTAGGTAACAGCTACTCCTGGTGGAGAATCTCCCCCCCAGGTATATACTCTGTCTTCCTTTGTTAAAAGTGATCTGATAGTATGTTTTAATTTCCTCCTTTTTATTTTTTATGTATCTGTTGTAGGTTTTTTTTGATTTGTAGTTACTATGAGACTTATAAAAAATTTTTATGAACAATTACGTTAAACTTGACAACTATGCTTATAGTCAAGCAAAGGGAATTCTAGTAGAAATTGTATCCTTTGACTCATCCTCCCCTACTTTTTAACTTTCTATTGTTTCTATCCATATCTTTTATACTATTTATCTGTCAAAAGGTTGTTATTTTTGATTGGTTTCTCTTTTAGTTTTCCTACTTAAGACAGAAGTGGTTTATATACCACAGTTACATCAATAGAGTGTTCCATGTTTGTGTTCTCACTATTACCAGTGGGTAGTATACCTTCAGAAGATTTCTAATTGTTCATTCACGTCCCTTTCTTTCAGAGTGAAGAAGTACTTTTAGCATTTTTTGTGAAGCATGTCTGAGGTTGATGAAATACCTCAATTTTTGTTTGGGAAAGTTTTTATTTCTCCATTGTATTTGAAGGATATTTTTGCAGGATACAGTGTTCTAGGGTTAAGGTTTTTCCCTTCAGCACTTTGAATATGTTCATGCCACTCTTTCCTGGCCTGTAAGATTTTCTCTAAGAAGTCTGCTACCATATGTATTAGAGCTCCTTTATATGTTACTTTTTTTTCTTTTTCCTTTCTTCCCTTAGGACCTTTTCTTCATCTGTGACCTTTGGGAGCGTGATTATTAAATGCCTTGCAGGGGCCTTGTTTGAGTTAAATCTGCTTGGTGTTCTATGACCTTCCTGTACTTGAATATTGATATATTTCTCTAGGTTTAGAGGGTTCTCTGTCATTATTTCTTGAATAAACTTTTGAAGGGAAGTCTTAGGGAAATTTGCCCTTTTCTCTTAGGTTGGTTTGCTGAAAAGATCAATTCATAGTTGTAGTACATTAATAAGAGAAAGTTTTATTTTTAAATGCCATGTGCATGGGGGGAATCACAAGAATGATTTCTCAAAGTTTCAGTGATAGCAGCTTTTAAAGATGCCTTTTAGAAGGGAGTGGGGAGAGAGACTGGAAAGTTTAGCTGCAGCAAGTGGTCGCTAAGTGGGGATGGGTAGATGGAGGGAAAACAGATTATTTAGACAGGTATTGTGCTTCAAATGACTTTATGATGGGTCTATTAGCATGTGATAAGGAGTCTAATAGCCCTTTAAGATAGAGGAAAGTCTTTGTCCAAAGTTCCCTGATCATGAATAGCCTTTAATTCAAAATAATCTTTATACTAAGGAATCATATTTTGGGGTAAAATTTTCTTAGCTCCTTCATTTCCCTCGTCTGGAACTTTCCTAGAAGTTTCGCACATTAAGAGCTGAGTGGGTATCCATGAAGACAGTGGATTAGTAATCTAGAATAAGATGGCTGAAAGACATCTAAGACTATAAGCTAGGATGAGAATGAATAAGTAGGAAAGAGTAGATTTAAGTACATTTCCTCATACTGCATTAAATTAGTCTTTTATTTCTGGGAATAGGTTAATAAAAGGGTTCTATTTTAGTGGTGTGGGTATACAGATTATATATACATTTTTTACTTTTTTAAAATTTAAAGTTTAATTAAGACAAGTTTCATGAGGAATTTTCTCAGGCTTCAGACGTTTGTTGATCAGCAGTTTTTAGTATGTGGATAAAGTAGGGCATGTTCACCTCAAAAGTTACTTTGTAGGGGTTGGCTGGATCTATTTTTGTTTTTTATAGTTCTTTTTAGTCTGTTGTGATGGACCTAGGTTATGATTTTTTTTTATCTTTAATGTTGTAGGTGTGGTCTGGATGATGGTGTAGGGTTCTTGGTTTGAGGGGGACTGGTTCTAATCTTGGACCTAGACTTGATTTTTTGGAGAGAAAGGGTATATAGATTAAAAGATTAAATGGAACATAGTTAATTATTTAAGTGGAGATCTTTTTTGTTTCTTTTTTTAGGGCTTCTGTTTAATTTAGTTTTTTTTAGCTCCTTCACTTTCTTTTTTTTTTTTTCTTTTTTTTTTTTTTTTAGACAGAGCCTCAAGCTTTCACACTTGATAGAGTGCCGTGGCATCACAGCTCACAGCAGCCTCCAACTCCTGGGCTCAAGTGAGTCTCTTGCCTCTGCCTCCCAAGTAGCTGGGACTGCAGGCTCCCGCCACAACGCCCGGCCATTTTTTTTTGGTTGCAGCCGTCATTGTTGTTTGGCGGGCCCGGGCTGGATTCGAACCCACCAGCTCAGGTGTACGTGGCTGGCGCCTTAGCCCGCTGAGCCACAGGCGCCGAGCCAGCTCCTTCACTTTCTACCCCAATCTCTGTGCTCTGTTTTCTCTTTGAGTAATAAATCTCAGATTTGCCCTTTTGAGGCTGTTTTCTGTCTTGTAGTGCTGCAGGAAGACAAGGCCCAACGGAGAGAAAGAGCACCCAAACACCACGTTTATGAGAGGAAGGGCTTTATTCATCAGCTGGGAGCTTACGGCATAGAAGAATTCCAAATGGCCTCACTCCCCGTCTGGCTTGATCTTTCCCTTTTTATCGACAGTCAAAAAGTTCCATCCCACAGGTACCCTTCTCATTTGCCAGTTTGAATCAAGTGGGAGATGCTATTCTAGCCCCCACCTAATTACAGTATTTCACAGAACTTGGAAATTTCCAAGTTCCGGGAAGTTAAGTTTACAAATTCCTAAGGGCTGAGTCACCATGGAGAGAACCCTGCAAGTGTATCCTTGTGCTCTCCTTGAGAAGACCTGTTCTCCCAGACTTCACCCTTCTTGGGTATCCTCTCTCATTCCCCCCTTTTTAGACTCCAATATATTTTAATTTGGGGTCTCAATATCAGCTTGTTTCTGCAGGTGCCGATATTAATTACTTTTTAGCACTGAGGTCTTAGGGACTGTGACTTCTTGGATTCTTTACTCAGGCCTTAATAGTACCTTGGTGGTAGGCTAATATACATACAAGTTTTTATTTTTCTCTGTGACATTTTTCCCCCCTTTTCCCAAAGTCTGAAAATCCAATTAAGACAAGTCCCTCGAGGAGTTATCTCAGGCTTCAGACATGCGTTGACCAGCCAGCTCCCAGTATGTGGCTGGAGCAGGGCATGTTGACTGTCTTAAAAGTTACCTTTACTTCCCAAGGGCCAGTGAAGTCTTATTCAGCCAGCTATGATGACTCCAGGTGAGGATTCCTTCCACCTTCATTGCTGTGCATGTGGTCAGGATGATGGTGGAAAGTCCTCTCTACCTTGGTTTCAGGGGGACCAGTTTCTGATTCTAGACCTAGACTTGGTCTGCTTGATCCTCCAGAGAGAAAGGATGTACAGACACAGAAGACTAAACAGAACACAGTTAATTATCCCAGTGGAGATTTTCCTTGCTATTCTAGGGTTTTTGTCTATTCAGTTCAGTTTTTCCCAGTTCTTTTAAGAGTTCCTGCTAAATTGCAGAGGATTGACAGAGGCCTCTTTGAATAACACTAGTGGCAAGCCTGTATTCAATTAAGCTTTGCTTCCTGGCAGAGTTTACCAATTTCTGCTTTTATGGTCCTATTCATGCACTTTACTCTGTCTAAGCTTAGAGGCCTATAAGTTATTCAAAACTTTAGCTTATTATTTGTACTAGTTCTGTTATGAAGGCTAGCCCATTGTCAAGTTTAAACTAGAGTGGTAACCTAAACCATGGGATGATTTCTCTGGGCAATATTTTACTACTTCAGGAGTCCTTTTATCCAGATGGGGAAGGCTTTTACCTCTTCTAAATTGGATAGACCATCACCAGCAAGTACTTGTTCCCTCTAAACCTGGGCATTTCAGTAAAGTCTACCTGGAAGTCCTTGAAGGGCTTTGCTCTATACCACTGGATTCCTGGGGGTATAGTCAGTCCTTGGTGCATGTCGAACTGGCTGTAGGTGACACACTGTAGACTGACAGTTTTGGCCAGGGCTGCCAGGTGGGAGATGTAGAAGTACCGGCCCAGCAACTTCATTAAATACTCCTGTCGCCATGGTGGCTCTTAGAACCTGGGGGACTGCTACTCGTTTATCTGGCATCTTTATCCATCCTCCCTCTGCTTCCTGGCTCCCCTCCACTGCCAACCATTCCTTCTCCTCCCAGGAGTAGATGAGGTCATCTCCGGAACACATGGGATGAGGGGAGTCACTTGTGACAATGGTATGGTTTAGATGCAGCCCTTTTTGCCCTGTACCAACCCTAGTGTTCCCTTTAGTGATGGTGGAAGCATCTCCTTGATGTCCATGACAGTGCATCACTGTCACCTTCCGGAGTTTCCATACTGCCTCTTGTAACTGAAGTATCTCCTGCTGATACTTAATGTCCTTTTCCTTAGAATTTAATAGTCCCTTCTCCTTGTACGATGCCCTGAGTACTT
>CAUYRH010093449.1:0-36926 GCA_963574655.1 Perodicticus potto
AGTGTCTTTTCCACACCACAGGATCCCGGGCCCCCTGCACCGTCAGACCTCACCAGGATTCTGCCCCTGGGGTAGCACTGACAGAACACCTATTCCCAATGATCTAGGGAAAAGACGCTCGCCATTTTGGGCATTCCCATAAGTTTGTATCCACCTCGCGCCTGAGCTGCACGGGTCCCTGTGGGACCTAGCAGTGCGTCTTTCTGGTCATCAAACGCTGAGATCCACTTTTTGGTGGAATTTTTTTCCCAGTTAGGTTTTGTGAGTTGCGACCTGCTGTCCTTCCTGTGGGAGGGGCCGGCTTCCCCTCCGCTGTTCAGGGGGAGACAGTTTACAGCAGTTTCCGCGGTTATGAACTATATTTCAAACACAACAATCCACCAAATCGCTGTGTGTTGCCAAGTGCTCATCCACTCCGACAATTCACTCTGCGAAAGGTCCAGTACTGCCTCCCTCTCACCTGCTGACTGGAGAGTGATGAACTACCGTACTGTCACCGCCGCCATCTTCCCTCAGCCTCTCCAGCACAATGTTTTGAAGTGACTGTCTTTTCTCCACTGAATATTCTTGGCACATTTGCTGAGGATAAGTTCACTGTAAATGTGTAGATTTATTCCTCAATTCTGTTCCATTGTTCTATACATCTGTTTTTATGCCAGTAGCATGCTGCTGTAGTTGCTATGAGGTTACTTGAGGTCAGAGCTTATGATTCTTTCAGTGTTATTATTTTTATTCAGGATGGTTTTGGTTATTCTGGGTCTTTTGTGGTTCCATATAAATTTTAAGGTTAATTTTTCTATTTCTGTGTTTGGTATTTTCATGGATATTTTATTGACCCTATAGATTGCTTTGGATAGTATGGACATTTGAATAATACTGATTCTTCCAATCCATGAACATAGACTATCTTTCCATTTTTTGTGTCCTTTTCAATTTCTTCCATCAAAGTTTCATAGTTTTTATTATATAGATCTGTATTTGGTTACGTTTATTCCTATGTATTTTATTTTATTCATCACTATTGTAAATAGCTATAAATAATTCAAAGGATCATTGGAAATTAGGGATTACTTTCTTTGTTTTGTTTTCATACTGTTTTCTATTGGCATATAGAAATGCTATTAATTTTTGTATGTTGATTTTGTATCCTACAACTTTCCTGAATTCATTTATCAGTTCTTTTTTTTATGGTGTCTTTGTCTGGTTTGTTATCAGGGTGATACAGACCTTGTAGTTTGAGTTTGAGAGTATCCCCTCCTCTTTGAGTTTTTGGAATAGTTTAAGGAGTATTGGTGCTAGTTCTACTTTGAAAGGTTGGTAGAATTTAGCAGTGAAATCATCAGGTCCTGGGCTTTTCTTTGATGGGAGATTTTTTATCACAGCTTCTATCTCATTACTTGTTACAGATTTATTCATGCTTTGAATTTCCTCCTGTTTCAATCTTGGCAGGTTATATATGTCTGGAAATTTGTCTGTTTCTTCTAGGTTTCCAGTTTATTGGCACATAGTTTCTTATAGTAGCAGTCTCTAATGATCCTTTGGATTGTTGCAACATCAGTCATAATGTCTCCCTTTTCATCTCTGATTTTATTTATCTGGATCTTCTTTCTTTTTTTTTCTTTATCTGACTAATGGTGTATATTTTATCTTTTCAAAAAAAGGAACTTTTCATTTTGTTGATCTTTCAAATATTTTTGGTTTTAATTTCATTTATTTCTGCTCTAATGTTTATTATTTCTTTTCTTCTACTTGTTTTTCTAGTTCCTTCAGGTAAATTATTAGGTTGTTTAGTTGAAGTTTTCTACTTTTTTGATGTAGGTGCTTTGGGCTATAAACTGTTATCTTATTACTATTTTTGCTGTATCCCACAGGTTGTGCTGTTATTTTTCATTTGTTTTAAATTTTTTTAAATTTCTTCTTAGTTTGTTCATTGTCCTGCTTGTTATTTGGAAATATATTACCTACTTTCCATGTATTTGTTTATTTTCTAATGTTCCTCATATTATCAATTTCTAGTTTTATTCCACTGTGGTCAGCAAAATTATTTTGTATGATTTCAATTTTTTTTTAATTTTATTGAGAATTATTTTGTGGCCTAATGTATGATCTATCCTTAAGAATGATCCATCAGGTAGGAGAAGAAAGTGTTGAGTAAAACATTCTGCAAACATCCATTAGATCAATTTGATCTATAGTGCAGACTGAGTCCAATGTTTCATTGTTGATTTTCTGTCTGAATGATCTGTCCCATGCTGAAAGTGGAGTGTTGAGGTCTTCAATGATTATTGTGTTGGGTTTCTCTCTCTCTTTAGCTCTGATACTATTTGCTTTATATATCTTGGTGCTCTAGTGTTGAGTGCATATGTACTCAGAATTGTTATGCCTTTTTGCTGAATTGACCCCTTTCTTCTTTGACTTTCTTTTTTTAAAATTTTTATCTTGAAATCTTTTTTATCTTCTAGAAGTATAGCTGCTACCAGAATTTTCCTGCTGGGTCCTTGGTTTTGGAAAATGAAGAATGAAATCACAGACCACAAATAAGCAAAAGTGAAAGATTTTATTATACATAAAACAAAGCAGACACAAAAATTTCCAGTGCAGTGGAAAGGGTCCCAGATGGGGTGCTGCCAAAACTCCTTTTATCTAGGAGCTTATTGATTTTACCATACTTTCTCTTTTCTTGATTGGGTCTTTCTATATGCAAAGTAAGGATTCTGTATTGTACCAAATTGATTATTCTATATCTTACCAATCACTTCATCACTATAAGTGCTCCTGACATACATGATATAGGAATGCATAGATTCCAGGTGATCCTTCAGCCATTTCTATGGTGCCACTACTTTTCAGTTGACCTCTCACCGATTTCTATGGTATCATAAAGTTTAAGGTGCAAAGTTCCATTTTCCTTTCCCAGGGTTGTGGCTCTCCTTTTATTCTCTTTCTCACCAGGTGCCTTTTTCCAGTCCTTTATTCTTAATGCCCTGCGTAGGTTCCCTTCCTAGCTACTTCTGTCCTTTTTTGGTTTCCATCTGCATAGAATATCCTTTTTCATCTTTTTATTTTCAGTCTATTTTTGTCTTTAGAAGTAAAGCACATTTCTTGCAGGCAACTTGTAGTTGGCACATTTTTTTATCCCTTCAGCCCTCTATGTCTTTTGATTGGAAAGTTTAGTCAATTTGCATTCAATATTATTATTATTTATTTTATTATTATTATTATTATTATTTTGTTTTGCAGTTTGTGGCCGGGGCTGGGTTTGAACCTGCCACCTCCGGCGTATGGGGCTGGCGCCCTCCTCCTTTGAGCCACAGACACTGCCCTTGCATTCAATATTATTATGGATAGGTTAAGTACTTGCTACTACTATGCAGTTATTTGATTTATGCTTGTTTTATGGTTCTCTCTTTCTTACTTCCTGTATTCCTTTTTTATAAGCAATTTTCTACAGTAGTGTGTTTTAGTGTCTTTTTTTTTTACTTTTTAAATTTAATTTTTAATTAAAATCATAATTTCATACATAGATGGGGTACAATGTGATGATTTGATATGCAACATAGAATGCTTACATCAAACTGATGAACATAACCATCATCTACCTCACTTACTTATTTTTTGTGGTAAGGAATTTATAATATACTCTTAGTTATTTTGATCTGTACCTTTGTATTGTGCACATTAGGCAAGATCCCACCAAATGCCTTCCCTCGTCCTACCAATCGCCCTCCCCTCTCCTTTCCTCTCCCTCCTCTTCCCTCCCCTTTGCTAGACTATATTTCTGTTTTATAATTTATGAGTGTGTATGTATTTATATATTGGTTTTATAATAGTATTGAGTATATTGGACACTTTTTTCTCATTGTTGAGATACTTTACTAAGAAGAATGTGTTCCAACTCCATCCAGGTAAACATGAAAGATATAAAGTCTCCATCTTTTTTATGGCTGAATAGTATTCCATTGTCTGCATATACCATAATTTGTTAATCCATTCAGGGGTCGATGGGCATTTGGGTTGCTTCCATGACTTGGCAACTATGGATTAGGCTATAATAAGCATTCTGGTGCAAATGTCTTTGTGGTGAACTGATTTTGTTCTTCTGGTAGATACCTAGTAATGGCATTGCAAGATAAAATGGAAGGTTAACTTTTAGTTCCTTGTGGCTTCTCCATACTACTTTCCATAAAGCTTGTATTATTTTGCAATCCCACCAGCAGTGTAGAAGTGTTTGGTTCTCTCAACATCCATGCCAGTATCTGCAATTTGGGAATTTGTGATGTGGGCTAATTCTACTGGATTTAGGTGATATCTCAAAGTGGTTTTGATTTGCATCTCTCTGATGATTAAGGACAATCAGCATTTTTTCATGTGTTTGTTGGCCATTCATCTATCATCTTCAGAGAAGTTTCTGTTCAAGTCTCTTGCCCATAAAGAGGTTCTTTGTAGATTCTAGTTATCAGATGTTTTAATGTCTTTTATTTTTTTATGTATCTATTGTACGTTTTTTTGTTTTGAGGTTACCATGAGGTTTGCAAATAACATTTTCTGACCAGTTGTTTTAAACATATGAAAATCCTCTTGCAGACAATAAAACAAACACACAAATAAGCCGGAAAGGTAAATCTAACAGAGAATTAGTTCCATACTCCCATTCCTACTTACAAAGTAAGTCGTTTATACTCTGCAATTACAGCAGTAGTGTATTCTGTGTTTGTGTCTTTACTGCTACCAGTGAGTTGTATACTTGCAGATAACTTCCATTGTTTATTAATAACCTTTTCTTTAAAATGCAATGCCTTTTAGCATTTCTTGTAGGATAGGATTGGTGTTGATGCAATCCCTCAGCTTTTGTTTGGTTGGGAAAGTCTTTATTTCTCTTTTGTGTTTGAAGGACATTTTTACAGGATATAATATCTAGAGTTAAGGACTTTTTTGTTCCTCCAGCACTTTGAATATGTCATGCTACACTTTCACTTGGAAGTCTGCTATCAGATGAATTGAAGCTCTTTTATATGCTATTTCCCTCTGCCTTTTTTTCTTGCTTCCCTTAGGACCTTTTCTGTTTCCATGACCTTAGGGAGCTTGATTATTAAATGCCTTGAGATAGTCTTGTTTGTATTAAATCTGCCCTGTGTTTGGTGACATTCTTGTGACTGAATTTTGATTTTTTTTCTGTAAGTTTGGAAAGTTATCTTTTGTTATTTCTTTGAATAAACTTTCTACCTCCTATTTAAAGCCAGTAATTACTAGATTTGCTCTTTTAAAACTATTTTGCATCATTCTCATTCTTTCTTTTTTTCTTTTTTCTCTTCTGACTATATATTGTCAAATAGCCTGTCTTGAAGCTCACTAAATTTTTCTTCTGCTTGGTCAGTTCTGCTATTGAGAGACTCTGATACCTTTCTCAGTGTGACAGCTGAATTCTTAAGCTCTAGAATTTCTGCTTGATTTTTTTAAAAATTTTAATCTCTTTGTTAAATTTCTTTGGTAAACTTCTGAATTTCTTCTCTGTGTTGTCTTGAAGTTCATTGAGCTTCTCAAGCACACTATTGTGAATTCTTTGTCTGAAAGGTCACTTATCTTCATCACTCTAGGATTGGCCACTGGTACCCTATTTAGTTCGCTTGGTGAGGTCATGTCTTCTTGGATGTGTTTGATGTTTGTAGATGTTAGTCAATGTCTGGACATTGAAGAGTTATGTATTTATTTTAATCTGGGCTTGTTTGAATGTATCCTTTTTTTTTTTTTTTCAGTTTTTGGCCAGGGCTGGGTTTGAACCCTCCAAGTCTGGCATATGGGGCCAGCACCCTACTCTTTTGAGCCACAGGTGCCACCCTGAGTTCATCCTGTTTGGGAAGACTTTCCAGATATTCAAAGGGAATTGAGTTGTGGTCTAAGTCTTTGGTCATTATATCTGTGTCAGCACTGGCATTACCCCAGGCCCAGTAATGCTGTGATTCTTGTAGACACCTGGTAGTTTCACCTTGATGGACTTGAATAAGATATGGGAGCATTCCTTGGATTACCAAGCAAAGTCTTTCATTCTCTTTCCTTACTCTCTGGAGTTGAAGAAGGAGTGACATGAGTACTCCCTCATGTCTACCAGAACCTAGTCACACTTAAAGCCAGCCCAGTCTCATCAAAACCACTGGTAGCTGTTGCCTGGCTGCATATAATGTTTATTTAAACCTCAAGGGCTCTTTAATCAGCAGGTGATGAATTCTGTCAGGACTGGATGCTTCCCTTCCAGGCAGCATGTTTTCTTCTGGCCCAGGGTTTCTTCTGGCCCAGGGTGGGTCCAGAAATGCCTTCTAGCAACAAAGGTATTATACTCATGGGCTCCAGGAGTCTGCTTGGCACTTCATTTTACTTTGAGTAAGCTGGTACCCAATTTGAAAAACAGTCCTCTGAATTCTTCCCTTTGCTTTCCCCAAGTGGAAGAAGATTCTCCCTGAGCCACACTGCCTGTAGTTGTCAGAGAGGTGACATAGGCATTGTCTTTGGTGCCACTGCTAGTGTCTCACTGTATCACATGTACACCAAGTTCACTGGCTCCAAGCCAGCAGTCACAGAAATTGCACAGGGACTTCAGGCTTTATGGCTCAATTGCCTAAGCAATTTAGTTTATGACTCAAGCTGCTTTTTGTCAGCTAGTGATGGAGCTATCTGATACTTGGGTTTGAAGCAAACCCTCTGGCCAGGCTGGTCAAATGCTCCCTCTGTGGGCTCTGGCAGAATTTTGCCATGTGCTGTGCTCCCCTGTGCCACGGAAGCCCTGAGTTTCAATGCAGAGCCCCACAGTCACTTCACTCTCCCTTAAGCAGACAGATTATCTCTCAACTTGGCCTGCTGGTGTGACACTGCCAGAAGATAAGGGAGGGATGGTGTAGGCAATGTAAGATCGTATTTTCTGCCTTCTTTAGTGCCTCTTTTCTTGTTATAATGTTAAAACAGGTAACATGATCATTTTCCTGATTTTTGATTCTTCTGAAGTTATTTGCTTGGGTGGATAGTCATTGATTTAGGTGTTTGTGCTTGAGGGACAATTGCTGAAAATTCCTATTCTGTCTTCAGATAATTCAGATTTTGAGGAAATGGTGGCCCACTTCCTTATTTTGTAAGTAAAGTTTTATTGGATTATTGCCATATCCCTCATTTATATGTTGTTTTTAACTGTTTTTCTGCTACAGCAACAGAACATCATAGTTATAACATCTACCATATCCCTTCAAAGCCTAACATATTTACTGTTTGTCCTAGTACAGGAAAAGTTCACTGACTTGTATTTCAGAAGGACATTAAGAGAAAGAGAAAAAAATGAGACTATACAGTCAGACATTTTAGAACTTGGCTTTGTATTCCTTTGTATTCTGAAAAATTTTTCTTGTTTTGTTGATATTTTTATTTGTTTTTGCTTAGCATCATTGACCTGCTTTCTGGCAGGGCTGATATAATGGCATAGATAGTCTTTGTCCATCCTGATTGGTTAAATATTTGTTCTTATTGATTTCTGCCTATACTATACAATTAATAACTTATTTATAACACCACAAATATTTCAACTATTGTAATATTGTTACACATTACTAGTCATTGTAACATGGAGTTAATTCAGAATTTCTCTCTCTCTCTCCTTTTTTTTTCTTAGACAGAGTCTCACTTTGTCACCCTGGGTAGAGTGCCATGGAAATCATAGCTCCAGTGATCCTCTTGCCTCAGGCTTCTGAGTAGCTGGAACTATGGGCACCCTCATTGATGCCTAGCTAGCTTTTCTATTTTTTAGAAGAGACAGGGTCTCGCTATTGCTTAGGCTGGCCTTGAACTCCTGAGCTCAAGCAGTCTATCCACCCAGGCCTCACAGGGTGTTAGGATTATAGGCATGAGCCACAGCACCCAGCCCAGTTTTTCTCTTCTATGTACCAGAGGAAGATTTCTCTCTCTCCATATATATATGTATATATATACACATACGTTTTACACATATATATACGTATGTGTATATATATGTGTGTATACATATACGTATGTGTGTATTATATATCTTATGTATATTTATGCTAAAACTTGTTATTAGTGAGCACAACAATCAGTACCTACTGAGTGTTCTATGTCACTCAGGTTGTTGATTAATGCGGCAGGAGATACGAGCATCATAAATGCTCTGGTGGACAGGAGTTTCCAATACTAGAAAGGAGAGGACTCTAATATTTGGTACAACTTAAATATAAGAATATTATGTTTACTTCCTCTCTTCCAAATTTGGCATTTCCCATTATAAGGGAAATGTTTCTCTTTTTCATTGCAGAGACCTGGCAGTTAAGGTTACCTTGCCTTTGCAGTTTTTACATTGGCGAAGGCTCAGAAGACAGCCCAGGTTCAACGAGTGACAAATCATTACTGACTGTACAATGCAATTAAAAAACACAAGCATTGATTAACGATGAGCTAAACCTGAGACCAAAAAGTGTCAGATCCAGAATAGCTGGTAAAACTTCTCATTGGATCTGTCTGAAATAGAAGATGTTTGCCCCTGCAGGCATGGCGTGGGGCCCATTGTGCATTTCCATTAGAGATCTGCACTGGATCTGAGCATGCCATTGATGTTGGCCTATTTATGAAAGGCTGTTGAAAGAGGTTTCAGAGCTAATTGAAAAGAAATGTTTGTGAACTACAGGCACTTCAAACAACATGGCTCCAAAATGTTTCAATAGTTTGGAAATTGGTGTATTTCAATCACTTGCATATAAAACAAAATGATTTTAAATGGAAGCTTCATGGATATTTAGTAAGAGTTTAAAAAATTTTAATTAGAAAGTTGGCTGAGCTTATTATAACAGTTTCTACCCTTATCTGTTTGTGCTTTTATTGTGTTGTCTATCCCTGTTTTCAGGAATGTCAACTGCAGTTGCCTAAATCCACTTTGTCTAGAGACAAAGAATGTAGTTTGTACAGGATGTCAACTACTGTCAGATACACATTTTTATCTTTTATCTGTTTTTATCTAAGCAAAAGAAATTTATCAAAACCTACTTTTCCAAAAAAACAGGAATAATAATAAAACAACACTCTACACATACTTTCGCAAAATTTTTCTCAAGTAAAACTTAATAGGAAAATCTGGAGGCTGAGCTGTGCCTCAACCACACTGAAAAGTGAGTGAATTTATATGAACAGAGTGAAAACATAATTATTTAAAAATGTTCCCCCCCCAGGCAGTTTTCAATCAAGATCTGAAAGCATTAGCAAACATTGATTTCCTCCATAACACTTGTCCTTATTATTGGACCTGATTTTTGTCTATTCTTAAAGCAGAAATGGAGGTCTAGTGTGCCAGATTTACATGTGAGCCGTTGCCCACAGGGGTGGGAAAGCAAGGTGTTGTATCCTTGTTCCTCAAAGCAGAAAGGGAATAAGGTTCATTGTTATTATCTCAATTATCATAATTACTCTATCCTTAATGTTTTAACAACATTTTTTTAATTTAGGAAGACTGGTGCCAAGCAATTTACCTAGTTAGGCATGTAGTTGGTGCTGAAACAGAAACAAAATACGATTTATCACTGGTCTTTTAGTCTAGTGTGGTTTAAAGCAAACAATCAGGTTTTAAAAGTTTAACCACTGAGGGGAATACCAACTTCCAGTTTCTATGACTGATTGGGAGGGGTGTTCATGGCTTAATTGTCAAAACAGCAATTAGATTTCATCACAACTAAACTAGTTTGATTGACCGAAGTAACTGGATTAACATGGGAGATATAGTTACTATGGCTATGTTCTGACTGAATTGTTTTAATTTAAGAGAAACTTAGTTGCCTGTTTACTACTTGGTCTGACAAAAGAAAACGTCCTCAAATTTTTTCTTACTGGCTGGAGCACTTACTGGTCACTTTATAATTACATAACTTAACCTGCTTCCTGAGGTCCAGAGTGACTTTAAGAGATCCTAGGACATTCAGAAGAGCTGGGATAGGTGATAGGAATGTGGGAGAAGTGAGGCAGCCCTGAAAATCATTTGCCTAAGAGGGTTTAAAATTGGCTTGGGGTGACACAGAAAACCTGAAACATTGCATAATTATATTTCTTCCATTTAAACATGGTGCAACTCACCTTTTTAGTCTTCCTTTCTATAGAGGATTAGGAGTTATGCTGGTAGACTTTTAGAGCCTCTGTCCTTAACTAGCACCATCTTGGACTTCATCCTTAGCTCTGTGGAAGCCTGTAACAGACACACTACTTGTGAATTTAAGTAGACCTACATTAGTTAACAGAGAACTTTCTTTTGAGTTTATTCCCACGTGGATTTTCTGGGGATGTCATAGAAGTTCAGAGTTTCAAGGCAGGTGAGCTGCATTGATATGCTTACCAGTGCTGGACAGTGAAACAATTAAAAACAAATGTGATCTGGTTTGGAGAACACCAAGTAGAGCACTGTCCTTGTGGGACTTCCTATGCAGTGGCTATTTGCTTAGAAATAAAAAATCAGCAATATATTTTAATAGGTCCTAATTCTGAATATCTTATTACTAGTTAAGTATTCATGAGAGAACAAATGAAAAGGGATGGAGGTCAGGCCAATTGAACATTGATCCAGTGCTTGTGATGTGCCAGGTACTCGACTAACATTTGCCTGCATTACCATATTCAGTCCTCGTAACGGTCATTCCCTCTTAAGAATCTGCTCTTCTGCTCTCAAACTAGATAGAGTCAGGTTCATATCCAACCTGAAAGTCACACCATGGGTGCTTTCAAACCTAGTTATACTTTCTGCTTAAAAGTTTCTGTATATGTCAAAGTAAAGTAAAGGATGAGTACACATAACAGTATGAAAGTGAATTTATAGATTTCTGACCCAGAGTTGAGGTATGTAGGTAATCTGACTCTCTGTAAGTTCAGTGTTTTCTAAATGGATTCTTCATTATTTTCCTGGGCTGTGCATGAGAGCTAAGTTGAGGGAGAGATAGAGTAGATTAGCCATCTAACAAACCCAGGAGTGACTTACCAATATGGATGAAAATGTATTATTAGGGATGATAATATGTCCATTTTTCTGTGTGTGTGTGAGTGTGTGCAGGCCAAGGGAAAGAAAAGCAGAAACGGGAGATTAAGGCAGAAATTTCTTTTTAAACTGTAAACACAAACTGAGCGTACTATCTCTGAACATTAGGGTGAATGATTTTTATGAGAATAGCAAAAAGCTTTTCAAAAGCAATGGAAGGCCTATTTTCTTCATGGAATTTATTTATCTATTTCTTACTCTTCAAAATATTTTATTTATTTTTATCTGAATAGGACACTCATATGATCTAAGAAGGAAGAGTGTAATAATCAAGTGTTCCTGGGGAAGGTTTGCTCAAGGAACTGTTCTCACCCCCACTGCTTCCTCGATAGTCACTGTGTTCGATTCTTGTATACACTTCTGGTACATGAAAGTAAATACAAATTCGTATGAGCGCTTTTCTTACACAAAGTTATATGTGCATATTTCTAGAGATCTTTCTATATCAACAGGGATATAGAAAAGATATTCCTGTGTCTTTTGTATAGCTGCATAGTATCTCATTACATTGTGTGGTACTCTATAGTTTAATCCATCAGTTCCCTATTGGCAGGAAATAACCTTGTACACATTTTATTTTGTACATGAGCAAGTGTTGCTGTGCGATACGTGACTGAAAATGAGGTTGCTTGATAAAGGGTATTTATATTTACAATTTTGATAGACATTGCCAAATTATCCTCCACAGCAATTATGTCAATATAAGAAATTCTATGATAAATCTTGATTTTCTATTTATAAATGTTTGCCAGTTTTTATAAGAGATGGAATGTTAGAAAACACAAAGGATTTCAAACTAAGGAAATATACTAAGTTACTATAGTACTTTGGGCCTCGTTTTTCTAATCCATGAGAGGGAGTAAGATATAATTCATAAGGTTTCCTTTTCCAAAAGCTTTGCAAAATAGTAAGATTTTATACTTCCTACAATTGTCAACACTGTGTATTTCATGTTTAACTTTACCCCAACTCTGTCATCTTTTCCACTATCCAAATTCAAAGCACAGTCTCTCAACAGCTGTTTCACTCAGAACAAGTTTCCTAAGAATAACAACTACTGTTTGTCACTTTACTGAAATGGAGTGAAACTTAGGTGCTAGCTAGAGTAGAATCAGCCACCGGGTGGTATGAACAGCTTACAAACATCACATTTCACCGCAGCTGCAGTGTGAACTGGAAGCTTTATGGCATGGGTTAGCAGCTGGACTACTTCATCAGGTAAATAGCTACGTGACAGTGATGCGATCCATGTCAGGTGCTCCCGGCACACTGTTTTGATGGGCAGGCAATGTCAGCCAGCCATAAAAAACCCGTCTGTCTCCCATGCACTGTGGGGAGGCTCTCCGATAAGGATGGTGAAAGGCATCTAGTTGACAAATGCAGGAGGAAGGTTGATCATATTAGGAATAGGCTGAATCTTGCTGTGTATTCTGGTTGGAAGTCTGGGTGGGTATGCATTATGGTTTTGGAGAGAAGACAGTAGCAAGGCCAGTATTTCTTGTATTCTGAGTTTTCTATTTTGCCATCTTATTGCAACAACACAACCCCCAAACATACTCTCAGGAGGTGGCATTTGAATCAAAATATATTTATTGCAGGCTGCCTCATTATATGACCATCCTAGTCTTTTTATTCTGGCTTTGTAAGTTTTAGCACTAGAGAAGGAATACCTTCTGTGGTACATGAGAAAAGGGGTGGTATTTGAATTAAAATATATTTATTGCAGGATGCCTCTTTATATAACCGCCCCAGTCTTTTTATTCTGGCTCTGAAAGTTTTAGCACTAGAGAAGGAGTACCTTCTGTGGCACATGAAGAAAAGGACAAGATGGAAAGACAGTGCTATTTATTTAATGCCTACTTTCTGGACGCTTTACGTGCAAGCAGTGATGGAAGGTAGGTTTTCACTTCCCAGTAGAAATTAGAAAATTCTTTTTGCTATCAAAGTTCTGATTAGCCTTTGAGGCCTAGGAAATGAAGACGAACACTGAAGGCTCCACTAGGTGTATACATTATTGTATGACAGGAAGGGAACATTTATTGAGGAGCTGATCATGTTTTAGATGTTGTATAGAACACTGTGGATGCAACAAAATTAATTGTCTTTGTGCAGATAAATCTTCCTAGAACACTGAAGTTATCAAATCTCTATCTCTTCAAAACCCCATACTTATATTGCTCCTTATCAGCAAACAAAGCAAAACAAAACACAGATAATAGTTCCCTAGGAGTGAATATCTCGTCTTATTTTTCCTTTTCATCTCAGATAAAAATTGCAATATGAAAAGATAATTCTTTCCAACTGTCAGATCCCATTAGAATTTCTGCAGCCTGATGTTCTTTAAGGTAAACATGCTGTATGCATTTACTGCAGTAAACTCATCATATTTACATTTTGATTGTCAAACACTGTACAAATTGCACATAATTGCCTTCTCTACGGCTATACTCTTGCTATTTGAAACTTTTGAAAATCTTCCTCATCTGGAATTTAGTAACAAATTAATCTTCCCATCAAATAAGGGGACAGGAAATTGTCTTCTGCAGTTGTATCCTGTGAGGACACTACTAATTAGAAGTCATTTCCTGCTCTCTGACCACTTTCTAGCCGTATTCCCCGGAGGTCTAAGAGGTGCCACGTGACTGCATTTGAGCTGAAGCACTTGGTGGTCAGTAGGACTTCTCTACGTGTGGTGTTTGGAGATAGTAAGAATCCAAATGATTTCCAGATTTATACTGTCTATAGAGCAGGATTTCTCAACCTTGGCACTATTGATAATTTGGATCAGAAAATTCTTTGTTGTGGGAGCTGTCCTGTGCATTATAGAATGTTTAGCAGTTGCCCTGGCCTCTACCCACTAGATACCAGTAGTGTTTTGACAAGCAAACATGTCTCCAGACGTTCCTGAGGGTTCTCTGGGGGATAAAATCACCCTTGTTTAAGAACCACTAATGTAGAGAAATTGGAATCAAACTAAGTATCCAAATGGAGGTGAGTTACTGGCAATGTTAAAATGCAATCATTTAGATAAATTTTTTTCCTGTCCCTATACAAATACCAGAAAAAAACAAAACAAAACAAAACTGATGCACACATTAGCTTCTTTTCTAAAATTTCTTTCTTGGTTGGGTGGAATCAGAACAGAGGCATGACTTCTCTATTCTTGTTTTCCTACTTGTAGAAGAGTGGTAGTTGTAGCTTTCACTCAGAAGATTCCAGAATTTGGGTCAGGTTTTCTTTCTAATACATGGATAGTAGGTCTCATTTTCAGGGATGGCAAGTTAGATTTATATTTGGTGTTGGTAAGAACTAGAATTAATGTGTTCCTTAGCTTCTGTCTTAGTCTATTTTAATTGCTATAACAAAGTAGCATAGATTGGGTAGCTTGTAAAAAATATAAATTCATTTCTTATAATTCTGGAGCCTGGGTAGTCCAAGATCAAGGCATCAACAGATTTGTTGTCTGGTGTGGGCCCATTTCCTGGTTCATTGCATACACTTTCTCACTACCGCCATGATGTAATCACTTCCAAAATAGCCCCACCTCCTAGAACTATCAGCTTGGGGGTTAGGATTTCAACATATACATTTTAGAGGTGACATAAACATTCAGACTATTGTAGTTTCCATTGTCGTGTTTGAATGAGTCCAAAGAAAAATGTTATTTCTTATCTTAAACATGTGTATGCTTGGGAGATAAGAAACAATTGATCCAATATCATATCTGTAAGATTATTTAATTACGTGGTCTATCATACAGACATTTAACACAGCAATCTTAGCATTACTGTACTTTACTTGTTTATATGTCTACCTCCCACTTGTAGATGTCAGTTTCTTAAAGGCAGGCACCTGTCTATTTTGTCTGTCTTTGTTATCAAGCACAGCTGTTGAAACGCACTGGGCCAACATCACTAGAATACATGTTCCATGAAAAGAAGCTATATTTAGTTTTGTTCATCATTGTGTCCATAGGACCTCGCATGTGTCTCGCATGTAATAGGCATTCAATAAATGTTTGTAGAACAAATGCTAGAGAGACAAACTGAAGGATTGTGGTTCAATTATGGATGCATAGGTTAAATGAATTTTGACTTCCTTGTTCAAATGAATCCAACTAACTCAATTTAACTTGTTTTAGCTAGGGTTAGGAGAAAGTACTTTGTCTCCTTTTTTATTTGTTTCATTTATAGGAAACCCAAAAGAAAGGTGTGGGAAGCCCATTTCAATGCTCACGAAAGCATCTGACATTCTCTAATAGATACACGTAAATTGGTGTGACAAAATTCTCCTGATGAACCAAGTTTCCTGTGTTTAATTCAGTTGAAAGGAATGATTGTTACATTTTACTTTTAAAGACAGTGTAGCACAGTGGTTAAGAGTATAGATTATATAATCACAGACTGTCCAAGTTCATATCCTGGCTGCACAATTTATTAGATATGTGACCTTTCAAGAATTGCTTAACCTTGTTGTACTTTAATTTTCTAACGTATCAATTTTTATTAGATACAGAAGCTTAAAAATAGTATCTACCTCATAAAAACATTAGGAGGATTAAATGTGTAAAAATTAATAAATTTTCTTAAATCTCTTAACAGGTATATTGTTTTAATACATTCTTTCAGATCGGGATATACATATATATATCTATTTGTATATTCATTTCATGTAAAATTTGATTAATTCCTATACTTTCTCAACTTTATTTTAAACTTTATTTATTTATTTTAAATAATAAAAAGCAAAGCTTCGCTCTTTGGAAACTCTTAGCGAAAGAATATCTGTATCATCAGCTTTTGAAGGCAGGAAAGCCTCACGCCATTACAGGGACATAGCTGCCCTCATGGCTTTAGCAAAAATGAGATGCTAATGCAAACGCAAAGGGAACAGCTTTAGGGGAAACAAAGGTATAATGCAGCAGAAATTTCAGACTCGGGGCCTTCCATTTTGTAAATATTTGGATTGGTAGAAATTTGTTAATTGAGGCAATTGATTTCCACCTGAAAATGGTAGCAATATCTAATTCATTAAAGCCTGAAATAACATCCTTTGGGCCAAATGGGGTCATTCCATTCTTAACCTCTTAGTGATATATTAACAGTAGGAAAGCATTTGGATGCATATCTTAAAAAGTGCTTTATTAACAGGAATACACAGCAGAAAAAAAAAATCTTCACAAACTCGTACTTGCACTGGGAGCAGGGAAAGGCCTCCATGGCCTCCAGCCCCTGTCCTCCTCTTCAGGAGTATTTTAAGGTCTGTGTTTAATATTGCCAAGCCTACTTGAGTGATAAATGTAACTGTATAAAAATTACTTATTACAAGCTGTCATGTTGCCTCACTCACATCGGCTGGGCTGGAGGCATTGCACATAAAACTTGACTCTCTACCTTGACAGCGTCAGCCGTGCTGGCTTTAAAGTGAAATGCTTTCAGTCATGAATACAAAACATAATTTACCTTTTCATAATACTTCAGTTTGAAACAAGTTGGAAAGCTCGTGTTACTGTCAGCCCTGTACCTGAACAGAGCAGGGAACCAGTGAATTCCAAACTGTCACCTGACACCTATTCCTCTCTGCAGTCCTTTGAAGCAAACTTAAGCTGCTAAATTGTGGTCTAATTTCGAAAGTTGTATTTATGCATAATTCCTTTTTGCAACTCCTCAGTGACAGCATGTTTTCAAGGTGGATTAGCTCATTTTCTAAATTGGAATTTGTGTTGGAATTCCCAACTGGTTGGATTTTCCTCCTCTTGAAGCTCTCAGACCCCTTCTAGCAACGGTTTGTTCTAGAGGTCAGGAAACCTTTACTGATACACAGATATTCTTTAAAAATGAAACCCTTACTCATTTGCAAATGCTGTCCAGTCTACCATGAGCTCAGCTAAGCCCGTCAAACCTCTCATGTCAGTGGCTCAGCTGGTGAGTGATTCACCAGCAGTCAGGGACTTGCGGGTGAGTTCTGAACCACTGCTTAATCCAGCCACTGACTACAACCTGCAGATGTCACCCAGATGGAAATCGAATGTGAAGGTTCCAAGGAGCCTCTCTGCAGCACAGCTGATTCATTATGACTGTTTCTGTGGTTGGTCATGATGCATACGGTCCGTGAGGATCCATCTGCGGGGGCGTCGGCCCACCCGCCTCCACGCCACACCCGTAGACATGGCCCCCGCCGGAATGCAATGGGAATGGAGCTGCAGATGCCTCCCGTTAGCCCAATTCCTTCTGACAATGTTCACATTCAGTTAGGGCCCAAAGTGCTTGTACTTGTCAGTTGGGATAAACGATGAAGAAAACAGTCCCTCTGTGGAAAGTGAAACAGAATAGCCAAAGGAAAGACATTTCTTTACTGATCCTCCATGCTCTCCTCCTAAGCACCCATTCTTACAGATCAACTCCTGAGCTTTCCACTTCTCCTTCACTTTGCCAGACAGGTGAGATGACTGTTGGGGAAAAGACAGCTGACCTGCAGGCGTGTTCAGTACTGTGTGCTGTTCTCTTTTGGAAATGTTAGGGCCAGTGAAACTGATTCTGAAGGGAAACTGGCAGGGCAGGGAAGGAATTGCTGCTCAGACAAAGACCACTCCTCTGGAAATGCTGGATTCGGATTTCATTCCCTGTTTGCCTGTTTCTATCTACAATACACCTTCCCTTAAGGAATTTAAGGCATTATCATTATTCAAACAGTACTTTTCATCTTTTTAAAAGCTCCTTCAGTAAATGTAACATTGTTTTTGCCAGCAGTTTGAAGATTTCCCAAAATGTAGCTGCAGGCTCTTTTGTCCAGCTCTTCCCTCACATCTGTGATCATCCCTTCCCCCAAAGGTACTTGTCTTAGGCAAATGTGCTCCATTTCTGATTTCATAGCTTCAAAGTTTTCTTTATCATACCAATCTACGTAAGGCACATGGAGTAAATCCTAAATTAAGAAAACAAAACCTCTTCCTTCTGGGGTTTGCATCTTATTCTGTACTCTCCCTGGACTCTGGGATTCTTGCAATGGACACCTGAAGCTAAACGTGACGTCATCGGACGCCATATTGTATCTCATCATGTCCCATGTGAGTGTTGGAAATTTAACCAGTGGACTTCTTCCTCTACTCTTATTATTTCCTCTCTGTATATTAGTATAGTTTGTCTAGGGCAATATTTTCTTCAAAATGTATAGGACCTATAGATAGGGGCCATTTAAACTGAGGAGCATATAAACTGGTTCTGGGTCTAGAGAATTGTTTTTATGTGGAATCTTGGAGCCCTAATTGGATATAAGAGTGTGCTAAAATAATATTTGATGATTTTCAAATATAAATTTAAAGTTGCTAAAAATTGAACAGATTCTTTATTTGGTTATAGGATAACAACGCTAGCCTGAGATAGTCATAGTAGATCAGGAGTTGTCAGATCTACATTTCTTATGTCCTCTGAGCACATGGGAGAACACATTTATTCTAGACGTGTCCTATTAATATTTTTTCTAAATTTACAACATTGCAATAATACCATAGAGTATTATTTCAGAGATCCCTTCTAATTGCTTTTGTTCACACACATGCCTCTGAACCAGGTAAACTGATTATGCAAGTACTTATTAAATCTTTTTATGCATTTAAGTTATTGGCATGAGTAGAGATTTACAAATACATCATAGCATAAAGCTCTATGGAGTGCAAATAGGGTCAGCCAGTGTGTAGAGAGCATCAATTTATTACAGCAAAATTAATGCAGAATCTACTATAGGTTTAATTTACCATTCTAGGTGCCAAGGAGTATAAAAGATAGTGGTAAGGTAAGTGTGTACTATTTATTTCCAAATTGAACAGTGTGTATGTCAAAAGTGCAGTAGAAACTCAGCATAGTGAGAGATGAATGGGTCGGTAAACATGTAAGATGGGAGTACAATTTGGAAAAGCATAAAAGAAGGGAGAAGGTGGGCGGTGGGCAGCAGATTCAGTATTTGCTGTTGAAACTAAACCTGGTATGTTTAGAAGATGTGGAGGGGACCTGCTTGAGAGAAGAGGAAGTTTTGATTGGCCAGAATTGATAAAGGGGTTTTGAAGGTACATTTTAGGGCTGCAGAGGAGATTCTGAGGAGGCTGTATTTGTTCTGGAAATCATAATGAACAAAAGAGCCACTGGCCCTAATGAAAGCTCATGTGTGTACACTTGCACGCAGGAAAAAGGCTTTAATATTTGCTGATTATATGTTAGCTCATAAATTGTCATAAAAATGAGGATGAAGTGAATATGATGACTGAAAGTGGATGCAATTTTTCCAGTTTTTTCAGTGAATGTTGGGGCTGAAAACAAATTCATTTCTTCTCTTGCGCCATTCGGCAAGTAAGTCATAGAGACAGAAGTTGAGTCTTGGACTACTTGGCACCAGCATCCGAGTCATTGGGGAGAACTGGTGAAGAGAATGTGTGACTCATTGTTTAAATATTGTGGCTTACTAATTTGTACAACATACTAGTGAGAACACAGGGGCAGCTGTGTGATTGAGCACACAACCTAGGATAGACCACTTGGCATCTCCCGGTTCTTTCTAAGCTTTGGCCAATTAAGGGCTAGAAAAAGAAGCATGGCTATATAAATGTTGTTTTTTTTTTTTAGTTTATTTATTTTTAAAATATTTATATATTTATTGAGACAGAGTCTCATTTTGTCACCCTTGGTAGAATGCCATGACTTCATAGCTCACAGCAACCTCACAGTCTTCAGCTCAGGAAATTGTCTTGCCTTAGCCTCCCCAGTAGCTGAGACTACAGGCGTGCACCACTATGCCTGGCTAGTTTTTCTATTTTTGGTAGAGACAGGATTTCCCTCTTGCTCAGGCTGGTCTCACACTCCTGAGCTCAAGCAATCCACCCACCTCGGCCTCCCAGAGTGCTGGGATTACAGGCATGAGTGGCTGCACCAGCCTTATTTAACTGGTTTCAATTAAAGTTTTATTTGGAGTCTCATCTCTTGATTTTAAATATCTTTGAAAGTTTTTCTTTAGCACTCATTCTTACCTTTTCGTCCTTATGAAATGTTCAGGACACACAGAATGATAGTCAAGCATTCCTGTACAGATGATTTTATTATCATGGTTGGGCACCATGGCAGCTCAGAAAACATGCCTGCCAGGCCTCCTGGTAGGAGAAGGTAACTGTCCAAAGGCTACAGAAGCTGAATTTTAAGTTCCAATGCCATGTTTGCCTTGAGGTCATACCTCCAGAGAGCTGCTCTCTGCCAGAGACTGAGTGCTATGGGGCACTCAAGTTTCAGGAAAACACTGGCACTTCTTTGTCTCTGCATTTTGCCTGAAGTACTTGCTCTGGATTTTGTTGACCTGGCGGGACTGTGGAGCAGTCTAGGGGCCTCCACACAGAGATCTCTGGCTCTCTTCCCTCATGGTCTGATGGCTTCCCAGACCTTTTTCGATTCCCTTCCTGTTTTCTTTCCATGGTTATTTCCGTTAATAAAATTCTTGGATTCTGCTCCTTCAAGGACTCAGGTTAAAAGAGACATGTTAATATAGCTATCATTTTCTCCAACATCTAAAATATGAGAAATGAAAAATAAATGTAATAAAAATTAAAAATTGGTAAATGGATTAGATTGAAATTCACACAAGAATATGTTAGAGGATATTTAAGAGTAGAATTTTAGATTTTTTTCTTCTTGTTTTGCACGTGGATTTTGGGGGAAGAAATGATATACAACTAAAAAAATTGTTAAAATGAAAAATGTCTGTGATCTCAACTATAAAATTTATAACCATTATTACATATAACTTATTAGCCCTGGACTCTATATGTATGTATTTTATGATATTACAGCTAACATCTGCATATCATTTTATTGTCTAGTTTTTCACTTAATATTTTTTCATATGTCCACATAGTTTGAATACCTTTTAAATGTCTCTGTGATACCCAATTTTTCATATAATTATCTTATTGTGAACTTTTACATTTTTTCTACTTTTTTTTTTTTTTTTTCTTTTGTAGAGACAGAGTCTCACTCTATCGCCCTCAGTAGAGTGCCGTGGTGTCACACAGCTCACAGCAACCTCCAACTCCTGGGCTTAGGCGATTCTCTTGCCTCAGCCTCCCAAGTAACTGGGACTACAGGTGCCTGCCACAACGCCCAGCTATTGTTTTTTTTTTGCAGTTTGGCCAGGGCCGAGTTTGAACCCACCATCCTTGGTATATGGGGTTGGTGCCCTGCTGGCTGAGCCACAGGCACTGCCCTTTTTTGCTATTCTTTTATGGTAACTCTTAAAATATTTTGATTGCATTGAAATGTTTCCTGTGTGTAAATTACCCAGAGAGGATTCATATCACTTGACATATTTGGCTATTCTCTTTTCCACTATGCCACCAATAGAAAATGAGAATTCCAAATTCAGCTTCACCTCATTATCACTGAGCATTGGGCATTACATACCATTTTCCTCATCTAAGGGGAAAAAAAACTGCGATAGCTTTTTAAAACAACTTGTAGTTCTTTAATTATTGGTAAAAATAAGCATTTTCAATCAATATACATTCAAAATAAAAAGAAAATAAAACTACATTTAATTAAAACAAAAGCTTTTTAAAAATTTTTTTTTATTAAATCATAGTTGTGTACATTAATGCACTCATAGGGTACAATGTGCTATTTTCATATACAATCTGAGATATTTTCATCAGACTGGTTAAGATAGCTTTCATGGCATTTTCTTAGTTGTTGTGTTAAGGCCTTTATATTCTGCATTCAGTAAGTTTCACCTGTACCCTTCTAAGATGCATGGTAGGTGTGGTCCCACCAATTACCCTCCCTCCACCCATCCTCCCCACTCCCCTCAGATTTCATATATTGATTCAGTTGTTACCCAGGAAAGAATACATATTTTGTTTTTCCCTACATTGTAAGAATACTTGCTTTGTCCCTTTAAAGAAGTTACTTCAAAGTTAAGCAGCAATTTCTTTTTGGTTCCAGGACGAAACAGCAGGCATGTTTTGTACTAACAGGTAGGACATGTGAACCTTGCAGGCAACTTTATTTAGCATCATTTGTTTATCATCTTTTTACCTTAGACAGCAATTATGGGAGTCCTAAACCCACTTACAGGTTGTATAATGGAATCTTATCTTCCTTTTTGCATAATCACATTTTCAGGACCAAATTAGAACGGGTAAACAGGGTAGCCCCCTTTGAAGGCAGGGCCAGCAAGACTGAAAATTTCATGTAGGCACCTGGGCCTCATTTCACGTGGTGCTTTTCTTCCAGAAAGCTGCGAGTTCATTTGTTGGGGGGGAGCTGGAAGGTAATTTTTACCTTTTTTCTTGATTGTGGGAAAGCAGCAGAGGAGAATTAAGGAAGGCAGGAATAGCTTTGTATTGGCCTTTAAAAAAATTCTCCTACCAGGGATCTTCTTGGGATTTTTTTAAAAATAATAATCCCAGGACTGGCATTTATTCTAAAGTATGTTTTCTACAATTACCCATTATATTAACAAGAAAACTGAAATATGAAACATCTTTCCAAAAATCACGTAATAATCACTGAAATAAGTTTACCCATGACAGAATTATTGCTCCTTTCTCTGTTCTCCAAATGCATTGTGCTTATACATTCATTATTTCCTGCTCCCTCTTTACATGTATAGTTCTATTTTTGCATGCCTGACTCTCTGTTTTAGAATTAAAGCTCTTACTAAGTAGCAAAGTCTTGTTTAGTATTTTATCCCATGAGACTTCTTATACGCTCACACTTAGAGGATGTATCCCATGTGGCAGGAGTAGCATTTCACATGCTTTATATCATTTAATGCTCACAGCTCCTCCCTGAAATATCATAGGTACTGTTATGATCTCCATTTTACTGATGAGAAAATTAAGCCCTAAAGATGTTAAGTAACTCACTCAGGGATGCACAGTTATTTAGTGACAGAGTTGGAATTCAAATCAGACCTGATGCCGGAACTTAAATTCTTTATTAAAACAGACTACAATAGTACCTTTTTTTCAAACCTGGGGAATAATTTTGAGCCGTACGTTTGAGACTTTTTCCAGTGTCTGAATTATTAGGGCTTATAGTTGAGTGAAGTAGAGTATTCTGCTTCTCCCACCCTACAGAAATAGAACTTCTGTATGTATGGGTGCCAATTGCAATGAGCAAATTTTAATATTCATTTTATTAAGGTTGGGCCATATCATAGAAATAACATGACCTCAGAGTTTGTCTGACATGGACTTTAATACTCATCCCATAACTTTATAGCCGTGTCATCTTTGATAAATTACATATCTTAACCTCAGTTTCTTCATCTGAAAAATAAGGATATCAGATCAACCTTTGGGCTTTTATGAAGATCAGATAGGATAAACTTTAGATTAAGTTATTAAATTAAGTAGGACAGTGTCTTTATTTTTTGCTGTTGTATGTCCTTTACATACATAGTTCCCTACAAAAGCTTTGAGACAAACTATGTTATGGCCCATTATCTCACTTCTATGAAGCCCAGCGACAGCCATGTAGTACTATGAACAAAGTTGGTCCTCGGTAAATATCTATTGAATAAACTAAAAAATGATCTTGCCTGTCTTGTAACATACAGAAGTGCTCATTTATGCTCGTGTTTGTCTACCTAAACTTGCTTATTTTTGCAGTGTTTAGTATTGTCTCCTTGCAACTCTATTTTCTTACCTTTGGGGACAGCAGGTTTCCTTCAGAAGTTTTAAAGTGTAAAATGTTTAAGTAATAAACTCACCATGTATATAAAGATACAAATATGTTAAAAGTATATATTCATCTAAATAATGAAGAAGTGGCTGTATTAATATCAGACCAACGAGAGTTCACAACGAAAACTATAACCAGGAGTAAATAATGCTTTTTAATTTGTTGCATGCTTTGGTTAATTTCTAGAGTTTGAAATAATTGTTTTTAACAATATCATCCAGTTTTATAATTGCTTTTTGGGGAGAGCATTTGCTAAGCTTCTCACTTAACCCTTCTGGGACTTCCACCCCCTACCTAGAGTGATATAAGTATGATTATTGAATTTATTAAATGACTTTTCAGTATCCTTGATATGATCACATATTTCCTCCCTTATTGCCTTCATCTAAAGCATGACTTTGATAGACTTCCTTACAAACCACATTTGCTTTCATTGAATAAATTATAAGTTCTCATGCTATTTTTAAAATGATTCTTTTAATCAATGTGAGTGGCAACCAAAACAAACAAACACTTCTATAATTCCTTGTTAACTCATAGTCTATTTCCTAAATGTTAGTGTACTCCTGAAGTATATTATTGATGCTTATCTTTTTTCACCTCAACTTGCTGTCCTGACCAGAACTTAATTACCAGTTAAATATGAGAAGTAGGAAGAGAAGAAATCAAGTATGGTGCCCTGAGTAGCAGTCATATGCAGGGCAAACATTGTGCAACTGTTAAAGAAGGCTAAGTGTAGTGTTGGGAAAGAGATGCTTAAAATATTAAATAAAGGAAGTGATGTGTAGAGAAGGCATTTAGAAGAACTAACAGAATTTGGTAATTAATTAGGGTAGGGGTTGGGAAGCAAGGAAGAGAGAAGACTGCAGATTCTAGATGGTGGAACTAGAGAAGTCGAAATCTGCCAACAGAAACAGAAAAGTTGTAAGTTACTAATTTTGAGAAAATGTTGATATATCCAGTTTTTATGTATATTAGATAAGAGTATTTACAAAAAGTCATTATTGTATAGGGCAGAAATATAGTTGGTTCTCTGTATCTGTGTAGTCAAGGTCCACAAATTCAACCAAATGCAGATTGTAAATACATTATTCATACAATGCAAAACCTATGGATACAGAGAGCTAACTTTTCACATTCATGAGGTCTGCATGGCTGTGTAAGAGTTGAGTATTCATGAATTTTGGTATCTGCAGGATTCCTGGAACCAGCCCTCTGCAGACACCAAGGAATGGCTATATTCATCTATGGGTTGCTGGGGTGTTTTCTTCTAACCAAATGTGCCTTGTTTTTCATTTTAGTGTCTAGTTTTATAATTTTATAGCAACGATTCACTATTCTCAATTATTGCTTCTTTTGCCAATGAATTAGTTTTTTTATATTATTTATTAAGTGGATCACTATGTTCTAGGCACTATACTAAATATTTCATGCATTAACTCATTCAATCTTCAGAAAATTTCTGTGTGATAGATGGCTATATTAGTCATTTATTGTTTTGCAACCATTTTCTAGCAAAGATCTTTCCTACTTTTGTCAAGGCCACACCTGCTGTGTCCTCAGAATCCAAAGTTGTACAGTATTTTCAAGGCACATTAAATATTAATTAATACTTTACTCAAACCTACTCACTGATTCCAAAGCCACTTCCATATATGAGAGTTCTGTTAAAATAGCACCAACTTTCATCACCAACTTCTGTGTTAGCTACCTATTGCCATGTACCAAATTACCCCATGACTTAGTGGTTGAAAAACAACATATATTTGTCTCACAGTTTCTGATTGTCAGGAATCCAGGAATAGCTTAGCTGTGTGGTTTGGGCTCAGGTTCTCTCACATGACTACAATCATGACTACAATGAAGGAGTTGGCCAGAGTGCAGACATCTCAACGTTCTACTGGGGACAATCCATTTTCAACTTCACGCACACAACTATTGGTAGAACTCAGAAGATCCACTTCCAAACTCACTCACACGGGTGTTGATAAACCTCACATCCTTGCCCTCTATTGGCTGGAGATGTCAGTTCCTTGCCATGTTGGTTTCTCCACGAGACCACTTATAACCTGTGCATCTTACCCATCCCTGAATAAGGATTCTGATAGAGAATAAAGGTGACAAAGAGCCTACAAAATGGTGTAGTAGGCTAATCTCAGTGGTGACATCTCACTGCTTCTGATGTGTTCTACTTGTTGGAAGAGAGTATATATATTTAGTCCACATTCAAGGGGATGAGGACTCTACAGGTTCTATCGAAACAGGAATCATTGGAGACCATCATAGAGTCTCCCCACTATGGTGAGAAAACTGAAGCACAGAGAGGGGAGAAACTTGGTGGGTGAACCACAAGTAAGGTAAGTTTAACTCCAGGTTCTCAGCTCTTGGTCACATCATACCATTATCCAAATACATTACGTATTAGGAAACCAGGTAAACTTTGTGCTATGGAGATACGAAAGTAGTTTGAATAACCTTCTTCGAAGCGTTCTTTTGTGGACTTAAGCACAAAAGCTTACTGCAGAGAAGTTCAGAAAGGTGTTTTTTCTTGTTTGTTGATTTTATATTACGTTATTGCAGAGACATATGGAAAGGTTTCACTAGTGTTCTTCTTGTTTATTTTTTACATTTGAATTAGATTTCAAATGCTAGTCTTCTAGATAACTGTGATGTTCCTGTAGCTATAAAACAAATAATACAAAGCATCAAATTAGCATTTCTACTCCTTTGCTTTAGGATTTGGAGCACAATGAGAGAAAGTATCCTGAAAGGGACAAAGAAAAGATCCAAGAGAGATGCCAATATGTGATCTTAAACAACAGTTTAAACCAGAGTTGGGTAAAATTTATGAGGGAGGAAAAACCACACAAATTAGCATACTCTAATGCCTGCCTTTTATTTTTCAACTAAGAGCATATATTATGACAGCAAATGGCATGTTTGATAAAATTAAATTTGCTTAATTTTTTTAGAAATATTTGCTTACTATTCAGCCATCTGTACATGTTCAGGTGGAAGATCTGGCCAGCTTACCCGATGAGAGGCTCATCTAATACAGCCAAGTTAGTGGGACTTGAACAAGTGTTAATGAACAAATACTGCCTTATGGGTTCACCAGAGTTCCACTCTGCAGGACAAACGATACTTTTTCAAGGGCAGATAACAATGTATATAACAGATAATAGATGATAATAATGTAGATAACATGTATATAACAATTAAAGGGACAAAGTGATTTTAAAATGCTTCAAGTGGGGACAGCCATATCTCACACCCATTTCTCACGTTGCTATTTTCCCTGCTGTATGAGAGGCTCAGTGGAAAAAGAAAGTTCTGGGATTAAATTTGTGAATAAATAAGTGTATGAAAAGAAGAGCAATCTGTGTGAAACATAGTCATAAGCCAATAAAAATGAGAGAGTGAATCTCTGCTACTGTAGTTGTGACCCCACAGCCCCTCTCAAATGAGCCTCCCAGGAAAGTGGGCACGAGGTGGGAAACCTTTATCTGGGCCCTTTCCTAAAGAGCTAAGCTTGCCTCTCCATGTCCATACGTTGTCCCCTGTTACCTTGTTGTCCTTGCAGTGGGCTTTTAACCTAGAAAACCATCCCCTTATCCCTGGAAAGGAAGAAAAGCAATCCTATCTCCTCCCTGCTTTTCTCCTTTGACCTTGGCAACCAGAATTTGGTAGGCTGTATTTTGCCTTCCTTGCCCTAATAGCAGACTTGAAATGGTTAAAATCACATATAACTTAGTCATTAGTTTCTGAGAGTAATGCTCACAGACTACTGAGAGACATAAATACATATATAACAAAGCACAAGATGATAAATGCTATGTGGAACTGTATAAAATGCTAAGGGAGTGCACAAAAAGTAGTGGCTCCATGTGTGGGACGTGCTGAATACTTGCTCTTTGACCCTTTTAGATCCGCTCTTCATCCTCCACCCTGTTTGCTCCGTGTGAATTTCTATGGCCGTCACAGCAGGCTTCTCAGACCCTCTTCATTCTGCTTGGGTTGGCCAATGGGAGGCACCATTCCTTGCTAGTTGCCCTTAACTCTGTCTGCATCATTGCCAGTAGTCCCGTCATTACACTTCCCTTCATCACCCCCACCTAGTGTGTTATCACCTACCTGCTGAATCCCTGACTCGAAAATGACTGGACAAATGAGAAGCATGAGTCATGCTAGAGCCATAGCTTGCCTTTACAAATAGAACTGTCTCTTAACTGGATAACCACCTTTGGAGTACAGAAATTATGTAAATAAATAAACATTAGGCTTTGTGAGGACTCCTTAAATCTTATTATTGCAAAAATTTATTGTCAAGATTTACCCAACTCTGATATCAGTAGCTATGAGAGAAGCACTCTAAAACTTGAATTCTGGCCTTGTACATTAGGTAAGTGAGCAGTTAATTTTTATGAACATGATATTGCTTCAAGCTTTCTTTTAAGTGTGATGTCTTTAAGTACATCCCATAAGAGAAGCTCCTCAAACACATTCAAAAAATCCATTTTGTCTGCAAATCTTGCCAAATATCTATCACCTCTGTACATTGTCAGAATTTTATGCTCAAAAGGTATTTGGCTCCATCTCAAAAATTGAAAATCATTATAGGAAAATAGTAAGTGATTACAATAATTCTTTATGGTTTCAATTTGACAGAATGTAATATTGAAATTTCTTTTTCTAGATTTTCTTATAGAGGAGAAGCTAATGTTGTGCAGATGGTAAAAGATAATTTAAAAGGATTAAAGAAAACAAGAACTCTTTTGAGAATACAGTTTATACTTTTACATATGAAAAGGTATTTTTGTAGTCCCTGTCATATTTTAAAGACTTCGCTTTCCATGGAGACATCAAATAAATGACATTACTCTGAAAATTACTTATAAGATAAAACAATAGATACATAACCAGTACATCAGATTAGTTCTGGCGCATATCTCTAACTAAACATTCTTTTTTTTTTTTTTTTTTTTTTTTTTTTTTTTAATGGTTTTAAGTTTTTCCCCATGGGTTTGGTGCTGTGGCATCACAGTTCACAGCAACCTCCAACTCTTGGGCTTAGGTGATTCTCTTGCTTCAACCTCCCAAGTAGCTGGGACCACAGGTGCCCACGACAACACCCGGCTATTTTTTTATTGCAATTTGGCTGTGGCCGGAGTTTGTACCCACCACACTTGGTATATGGGGCCAGCGCCCTACTCAGCGCTGCCTATATAACTAAACATTTTAAGCTCAGTTTCTTCATCTGTAATATAAGATGTTGGTCAAGATCTTTTTTCCAAGTTATTTCTCAGTGTTAAGATTCTATATTATGTTTTTTGTCTAACAGAGACAAATGATTCTTTTAAAGCCTGAATTAAGGACAGTTAACAAAAGGTCTGATCGATTGACAAGATAGAGCTGACAGGTGGCAACGTCTGAGGAAGTTCAGCCTAATCAGAAGAGGTCCCTTTGGTCCTATGTGGTGACCATAACTCCTTTGAAGTGTTTTGGTGATTGATGTATGTGCTATAAAGATGCATCTGGGGACACAGTTCTGATGTTATTTTGGCTAGAAAGAGAGGCTGAAAAATAAACCGGTTAGTGATGGAGCTAATGAGGCCAATTGCTTCATGTGAGGCCAGGCAAAGGTGAGCTTGTGAAGCTCTCGGTTTGCATCTCTGTCTCCATCTTTCATTTCCATATAAATTCAGTAACAAGCTTAAAGCACCGGCAGAAGCAGTGTGTGCTGAGCAAAATCCTTTCAAAAAGATCATTTCTTGAAGAATTTCATGACGCAGCAGCAACTATCGAAAGCAGCATGTACGTCATTTTCTATGAGAAAATCGAAGTGAAGAAATATGCTTTTCCATTGGTGTTATCTACCTAAATTCTAGATATCTTTATAGATGTACTATAGCTAGAGCTCAAATATTTGTACTCCAAATGAGCTTTTAAAAGGTTCAATCCTTGTTTTCCCAGACCAAGCTTTCAATAAAAACAGTTTGAACTAGCTAGCACCATTTTATTGTTCATATCACCAGGGACCAAATATAAAATTTGAGGAATATGTTTTGGAATAGAATTATATCTCTTTCCACATATTACCATTTTAAAAGCCTAGTTCTTCAAATTTTTTTCTCAGTCATCATGGTGGAAAATTGCCTACATGAATAACTGTCCAACTGAAATTAATGATCACTCGCAGAAAGAACACAGTAGTCAACTCCAAATATATCAGCATGTCTCTTTATGTTTGATGCCGTGGAACAATTAAAAAATAAATAAAAAAAGCACAATACCTGGTTTTCATTTAAAAAAGAGAAATTGAACTGTAGATTTTCAATGCTGACCTCCTGAACAGGGAGGTGAATAAGAGGTGTTTGTTTGTTTGTGAGTGATGCAACCAATTTTTAGAGAAATACAATGTTTACCAATAGACATGGGAGGGTGGTGCCTGTGGCTCCAGGAAGTAGGGCGCTGGCCCATATACCAGAGGTGACAGGTTCAAACCCAGCCCCAGCCAAAAACTGTAACAGATATTGGAGACTCAAAAGGGGGAAGGGAGAGAGATGAAAAATTCCCTTTGGGGTAACTTGGACACAACTCGGGTGATGGGTCCACCACAAGCTCAGCCTCCATGACAAAAGATACATATAATGAAATTCAACTTGTACCCCCTAAACTTTTAAAAATAAAAAAGAATACTCCCACCTTTTCACTGCTTGTTTTTAAAAGGCTGTCATAGTGCAAAATGGGTTGTAAAGATAGCAACATACTCACCCCTGTGTATTCACAGCACGTTCCTGCAGGCAGGGGCTTGTAGCTCAATGGAACATTTTCTCTGTGATATAATTTTTCAATAATATTGCATGCATTAACAAAGATAATTTAGAAAAAATGAGGGCCTTTAATCTCTTGTTAGGCTGGGCTTGGAAATTTTGAAATGTAATTTGTTGAATTCTGACATGACAGAGTTGGAAAGCAGAATGGCTTGTGGCCTACATGTAGAATCAGGGACACCAGGATTTCAGCCAGCCCCACCTCTGTGCATAGCAGCCAACAGTAGTTCAGGGGATTTGTTGGGATGCATTGGGGTTTTCAGGAATAGGCAGTGTCTGTCCCAGTTGACCTAAAACTACCCTAGGGAATTTGTAAAATAAGGACTAAGGAATCATCAGAAATATATTCTGAGAGGTGCTGTTAAAATAGCAGCACCATTGCTTCTCATTGAAAGGATTCATCATTTTTAAAAATAGCAAATTCCCCTGAATTAGAGTCAGGGATTTTGTACTGCTAGTGAGAAATTTGAAACTAAACCTATCAGCTATTCTACTTTGAAACTCTCTTAAGTGTAACACCTGCCTAAGTGTCAGGTGAGTGCTCAATGACTGGCCTTGTGAGATGTGTCTTTGTCCATCTTTCTGTTTTAACATGTCAGCTCCCTGGGGGCAGACAGCTTCCCTCTTTATCAGATAAGTAGACAGCAAATGCTAAAAAGCTTGGCTGCCTGATACAGGTTGGCTGTTAAGAAAATGAAAATAAAGGATGGAGTTATTGTTTAATGGGTGCAAAGTTTTCCAAGAATACCAAGTTATGGAGATGGATGATGGAGACAATTATACAACAGTGTTAATGCCCTTAATACTGAAATGTACACTTGAAATGGATAAGATGTTATGTTTTGTGTTATGCACATTTTAACACAAAATGGTGGAGTCATTAAAGAGGGAAATGGTAAAAGGAAAACTCAGACTTATTTTTATGTCTCTGTTCACAATTGTTGAGTCTTTCCTTTTTTCCTGCTCGTTCTTTGCTAATGCCAAAGTGAGGAATCACCAAGCAATGGGGCTAAGATATGTCATTATGTACAGCCTGAAAATGTTTCTTCTTAAGTGTTCTTGATTATATCAGAAGTTTCTTGTTTTCTCATATGATTTGATATAAAGAAAAAGAAAGGGAAGGAGAAGCAGTGTGTGTTGTTTGGGGGGGATAGGGTAAGAGAGAGACAGAGGGAGAACACAACAGGACCAGAGTTTTATTAATTGTAGGATCATAATTCCTAAGCCAAGGCACATACCACTGATGGGGATGAGTGAAGTGTTTATCGAGTGTCTCTACCACTACTGAGTCCAACTTCATCTGTCTGAAATCCCTCTAGGTTACTTTTCAGCTTTTAGAATCTTTTTTTCAGATTGCAAGACAGATGCAAAGAAGTTCTGAATTAATAAGAGAATCGTGGCCACAGGATGGGGACTAAACCAATAGAATGTAGAAATGAATATATTAGATCCAAAAAAGAGGTTAGAAACAGAAAAAAAAAGGCCCTCTAATTTTTTCAGTGATGAACCTATTCTGGTATAATCAATCTGCTGTGTTTTAGCTGTTCTATAAAAACTACTTGGCACATGTTAACATTTTTCTGTATGTAATTTAAGGGAATGAAAGTATATATATGAATTTGTATAAGTGAATGTAATTCATATAACTTGTATAAAACAATAGATTAATGCTCAAATACATTTCAGATTTCTTAGTATTATTAGGATATAAATTTTTGGCACGTTAAAATCTGAAAGATGATTTTATGCATTTTAAAGCCATTGGAATGAAATTAAATAGCAATAACAAGTGAAAGATATTGGCTTATAGTGAACTGAGCTAAGTTAGTTTTGAGTACATAAATGTTGAATGTTGTAATAATTTTATTTAATGAACAGTGCAACTAAACGAATATCATCCAACAATTAGCCCTCAAATACTTGAACTAAATTTGATAGAACTTGGTGCAAGTTGGTAGAATGCTTAAATGTTGTCCTTTGTGTAAACCAAAGGACAACTAAATGGCTAGAGACTGGACATTCTTTTTTGGATGCAGTTTTATTTTCTCCCACCAATTCTCTTCTCCCATCCTTGTTTCTACTTTAGGGTAACCGACTGTTCCAGTTTGTCCAGATATGGACATGGAAATTTTGGTGCTAAAATGAAGAAAGCCTTGGGCAACTTGGTATAAGCTAGCCATTCTACTCTACTCCCATAATTCATTTCTCCTTTTATGATGAAGAATGGCCAATCTCACTCTCCCAGTGAGTGCCTCAAAAACTAATAAACTTTCTCTCATCAACATGGGCCATTTATGCTTGGCCACGGGGGGCCTCAACTCATATTCTCACTATCTACTCTGGAAGCAGGATTCTGTTCTCTCAGTTCAAGCCTATTCACCTGTCCTTAATAGTTCAAAGAGGCTCAGATTAGAGCCTCAATTAGATGGATCAGCCAAGTTCTCTTATGTGGGTTTGCCAATCAAAAAACAGATGGTGTATACTGCTTCATTGTATCTATTTCTAAATTGGGTAAAATTCAGAAGAAAAAAAATAATTAAGATCTCCAACGTATTTAATAATAACTGAAGCTAAATTTTCAAAGTGCATTTAGCCAGTGTTTATAAAGTACTGAGTATGAGCCATGTGAATATTTAGTTAGACAAAGAGAAATTAAGCCATCTTCTACCTTGTGACAGAGTTAAATGGAGTACAGACAGATAAGCCACAATTTAAACACACCTATTAACTTATATTATTGTCATTTATTTACAACACTATGAGAGATAGAAGAGATAAAGTTAGAATTTTCTTCTTAACACTCTAATTATTAATATGGTTGCAACTTCCCTCAGAGGGTTATAAAGGTGATTTGTATTTTTAGAGTGATACTTCAACTAAGTCTTGAAAAATGAATGCAAGTTTGTGAGGCAAATGCATTAGCGTGGGCATTCCAATCAAAATGAATAGCATGCAAAGACATGGAAGTGCATTAAAAAATTGGAAATAACAGAATATAATTTAGAATGTCTCCATCAGGAGGAGAATATAGAGATAAAGACATGGCAGAAAATGAAGATTAAATTTTATCTAAGGGTTGTACATTCTGGGATACCAGGCTATGGCAAAATTCTGAAAAACTCAAGTTACAGGTTAGAAAGTGGGAAGAATAGCTGTCAACTCTGCACATGGTTGAGAAATGTGAAAAAACTGGAAATAAAATGGTTTTCATTCCATGAAATGGAGAGAGAAAATTACACAAACACAAGTTAGAGAATAGGATTGACAGGGCTCTCCCACTAGCTAAAGGAGGGATAAAAACACAAGAATTAAGGGTGATGGCAAGACTTTGACCCTGGGGGGGCCAAGAGAAGTTCCCTCAACAGAACTCGGAAAAGTGAGAAGAAACCAACCTTTGGAACTGGTTCAGCTGAAGAAATATTTAGTTTGAGGATCTGGCAGCAAGTTGAAGGTGGAGAAAGCAATTGGAACTGTAGACTTGTATCATAACAGAGAGAGCAGGGCAACAGATACAGGGATGCCCAGGGATGATGGATGACAGATGACACCAAAAGAAGAGAGAAAAGAAATCGAGGGAAAAAAGAGGAAGAGAGTATTTAGAAAAGCCAATATTTTTGTGGAAGAGAAAAAAACTGAGTCTTTTGGGGAAAAAAAGCACTGAAGAGAAATAAGGTCAGTGGTAACCTTAAAAGGTGGGGTGAGGGCATTTCTAGGAAAAAGAGATAGTCAGTTGGGTTGGAGCTACTGAACATATCAGGAATTATATGGTGGCTGTGAGACTATGGCCATTCACGAACCACAGCCTTGGCAGAGAGGCAAATAAAATTAACACGGAACATCAAGCCAGTAGATGATCTAATGCGTGGCCACATAAGAGAAAAACTCAATTCAAGTTGGGGGGAGGGGAAGTAGATGGGGGAGAGGGGAGGAAGGGATTGGTGTGCTCCCACTTAATGAGCACAATGTAAGGGTATATGGGACACCTTTTGGGTGTGGGACATAACTACAAGAGGGTCCTGGCCTAACAAATGCAAATATTGTTACCTAGTTATACCCTCACATTAACCTGTAATAAAAAAATGTCAAAAATGACTCAGCACCTGTGGCTTAAGCAGCTAAGGCGCCAGCCACATACACCTGAGCTGGCGGGTTCAAATCCAGCCCCGGCCCGCCAAACAACAATGATGGCTGCAACCAAAAATTTGCTGGATATTGTGGCGGGTGCCTATAGTCCCAGCTGCTTGGGAGGCGGAGGCAGGAGACTCACTTGAGCCCAGGAATTGGAGGTTGCTGTGAGCTGTGATGCCATGGTACTCTACCCAGGGTGATAGCTTGAGGCTCTGTCTCAAAAAAAAAATGGCAAAAAAGAAAAAGGTACAAAGGTGTGATTAATGAAAACTTGGTGATGTTGCATTATAGATAAAACTTATCACAAGTACATTATTTTTTAGCCTACCAAGATCTATTGGGTGGGGAAACTCCTTCAGATTATTAGGCTATATACCCAAAGCATCTTCATGAACCACATCAAATATTAGGTCTGCATTTCTTATTTATTCATTCAGCCATTCAATATTATGTAATTCACTTACCTATTCACCAATTCAAACAAGTAAAATGGCAGGTTAGCTTCTTTTTGCTAATGATCCCCTTAACACAGTGCTTGCATAGGATATAGGCTCAGTAAATAATTTGACTAGTGAATGAATGATATGATTTCTCTCCTGAAAGAATTTTTTTTTTTTTTTTTAGAGACACAGTTTCACTTTATCACCCTCAGTAGAGTGCTGTGGAACTGACAGCATCCTCCAACTCCTGGGTTTAAGCAATTCTCTTGCCTCAGCTTCCTGAGTAGCTGGGACTACAGGTGCCCTCCAGGATGCCCAGCTATTATTTTGTTACAGTTTGGCAGGGCAGGTTTAAACCTGCCACCCTGGGTACATGGGGCCGGCGCCCTATCTACTGAGCCACAGTGCTGCCCAAGAAATTTTATTTTTATAAAAAGATTGTCTCATTTTTTAGACCAGGGACTCTGTATTAGAAGCACTTTTATGTTCTGTATTGTCTATGATAACGTCTTATGTCTTATGCATACAGGAACTTAAGCATTCTTTATTGATTTTGATGTATTACTATTTTTAAATGCATACAACCTCTGAAACTGCCACTCTTCTGAATTAGAATGTAGAGTTGGAGCTTATTTGGATCAAACCCAAGCTTGTATGAATAAGTATAATGAAGACCAACGAATGATCTCAAGCCAACTTATAACCTCATAATGTTTATTTCTTTATTTCTCCTTTTTTGATGTTCATTACATCAGTCACATCTTTTATCACTTGTTTAATTAGAGAATGGGCATGGGAACAGGCAGAAAATTTTGTGACTTGCATACTCATAATTAGAGTTATAAATTGGATAGATTTCAGGACTTGACTCAATTCCTGAAGTGGTGAGGAAGCATAGAATTGCAAATAAAAATTATTAGCCCGGAAGATGGGAGACTTGAGGTTTTTGTCCTAGTTCTGCAATGAACTAGTCATGTAAGTGTGGAACTTCAAGCCGTCTTTATTTTTAGTGTCCTTTTCAGTAAAATGAGTGGATTGGACTAATGTTCTCTAAGTTTCTTTCGAGGAAAGAGAAGAAACCCTCTGTCTGCTATGAACTTGGCACTGCAAAACTTTTATACAAAAGATACAAAAAAATTGCCTATACATTTTTAAAGATGAGCTAAATTATTTGAAGTTCAAAAATGAGTAATTTGCAGAACATATATAAGCTGCAATAGGAAAAATTCAGAGAAATCAGAATTATCCCAGAAATTTTACTATTGTTAAAATTAAAAGGAGAAGCAGGTATAGCTTTGGAAATCCCAAGCCCCCAGTAATGTGACATTACTGACCCAGTGCAGATGACATTCCAGGAAAGCAGCCAACGAGACTGAGTGATATTCAATAATTATCAACACTTAACTAATATTTATCTTTTATTTCATGTCAACATTTCCAGGTAGGAGCATCCCTCTTCTTGGTCTGGCCCAAGTTAAATATTCAATAAATATTTGTGGAATGAATAAATTTTGAGAAAAGTTCTTGTTCCAAGTTCCTGTTCCGTGACTCCACAGTTAAGCATCTGGCTGGCTTACGACGGGCAGAGTATCAGGAGAAATCTTCTAAATACGGATCAAAATTGTTTTCACATAGTAAATGAGAAAATATCATGAATGTTACATTAATCAGGTGGATAAAAATATCTCCGATTGTATGGGAAGCCCGCACACTGTACTCCAAGCCTGAATCACTGTACACAGTTATGACT
>CAUYRH010093451.1:0-31527 GCA_963574655.1 Perodicticus potto
CTTCAAAAAACCGATCATGACAAATCTTATAGACAATACAAAAAGAAGAAATATTTCAAAATCATTCTACTTAATCTGGATACACTTAATATTAAAATTAGAGAAAATAAATTGTTATAAAGGAAAATTACAAACAAAGCCACTTATAAATAAGGATGCAATATCCTAAACAACATATTATCAAGTTGAATAAAAATTAATGTTTAAGTAATGTACTTTGGTCAAAAGTGAATCCAGTTTATGTAAGAATTAGTCACTATTTTCTTTTCTTTTTTTGTTTTCTTTCCTTCACCCCTTCCTTTCTTCTCTCTCTGTCTGCTCTCCCCTTCCCCCATGCCCCACTGAGTCATTAATTGTCATTAATTGTCCTCATATCAAAGTTGAATACATAGGATGCATGCTTCTCCATTCCTGTGATGTTTCACTAAGAATAATGTGTTCCACCTCCACCCAAGTTAGTACAAATGCTGCAACATCTCCATTTTTTAATGGCTGAGTAATATTCCAGGGTATACATGTACCATAGTTTACCAATCCATTCCTGGGTTGAAGGACATTTTGGCTGTTTCCACATTTTAGCAATTGTAAATTGGACTGTGATAAACAGCCTAGTACAGGTGTCTTTATAATAAATTTTTGTTTTCCTTCTGGATAGATGCCCAGTAATGGGATTGCAGAATCAAACAGGAGGTCTAGGTTGAGTTCTTTGAGGTTTCTCCATACTTCCTTCCAAAAAGGTTATATTAGTTAGCAGTCCCACCAGCAGTTTAAAAGAGTTCCTTTCTCTCCACATCTGCGCCAGCATCTGCAATTTTGAGATTTTGTGATATAGGCCATTCTCACTGGAGTTAGATAATATCTCAGGGTGGTTTTAATTTGCATTTCTCTAATACTTAGGGATGATGAGCATTTTTTTCATGTGTTTACTGGCCATTTGTCTGTTGTCTTTAGAGAAGATTCTATTCATCTCTCTTCCCCATTGATGTATGGGATTGTTGGTTTTTTTTCTTATAGGTTAATTGAAGTTCTGTATAGATCTTGGTTATTAAACTTTTGTCTGATTCAAAATATGCAAATATCTTTTCCCATTGAGTAGGTTGTCTACTTGCTTTGGTTGTTGTCTCCTTGGCTGTACAGAAGATTTTCAGTTTAATTAAGTCCCATTTGTTTATTATTGCTGTTGTTGCTATTGCCATGGCAGTCTTCCTCATAAAGTCTTTCCCCAGGCCAATATCTTCCAGTGTTTTTCCTTAACCTTATTCTTGGGAGGCTTTTTAAAATTGAAAAAGCTGAAAAAGTGTTTGGAATGTTTTTTCAGATGTAGAACTGTTATTTTAAAATACCTTAATGGTCCTAAAAATGAGAAATTTGAAAGAATGGTTTAAAATATAGAGCCAGATGTGAAATTTATGGAAAATTTCTTTCATATGCCTTTTCAAGTTTTATGATAGGCAATTTGTGAAAATCAGCCATGTATGGATGCATTATAATCAATATAGGTACCATCTATGAAGCACTATATTCCAGGCACTGTATTAAATGCTTAACTTATAATGTGGCATGATATCCTCATAAAAATCCTGAAGGCAAATGTTTTTATTCCATTATGCATTTAAAAACACCAAATCTCAGATTTCAAGTAACTGGCACAAGGCCATTCAGCCTGTCAACAGAGCCAGAATTTAAACTCCTGTCTGCTGGCCTCCAAAAGTCAAGTTATGGCTTTCTATTTAAAGTTACCATGCCTTTAGCATACTTTGTAACCTTGTAGAGTATGTTTTTGTTTTTGTTTTTAAGACAGTGTCTCACTATGTTGCCTTGTAGAGTTTGTTTTTGTTTTTAAGACAGTGTCTCACTAAGTTGCCCTCGGTAGAGTGCTGTTGCATCACTGCTCGCAGCAACCTCAAACTCCTGGGCTCAAGTTGTCCTCTTGTCTCAGCCCCTCCAGAACCTGGGACTACAGGCTCCCGCCACAACACCTGGCTAGTTTTTTTAGAGATGGGGTCTTGCTCTTGTTCAGGCTGGTCTGGAACTCCTGACCTCCAGCAATCCACCTGTCTCAGCCTCCCAGAGTGCTAAGATTACAGGCGTGAGCTACCTCACCCGGTCCCATGTATTTTGTTATATGGGTGTATTAAAACACATAAATAAATAAATTTTAAAAATGAGTAGATATACTCTCAATGGAAAGTGGAGCCATGATATGGTTGAAAAGCCATATTATGACTTATGAATATGTTGAATCCTCAGTAAAAGAAGAAAACTACAGCTAAGTACTACTTTAATGTTTTGTTTTGTTTTGGACAGGGTCTGGCTGTGTTGCCCAGGCTAGAGTGTAGTGGCATGATCATAGCTCACTGCAGCCTCTAACTCCTAGGCTCAAGCCATCCTCCTGCCTCATCTTCCTGAGTAGCTGGGATTACAGACATGCACTAGCTAATTATCCAATGCCTGGTTAATTTTAAATTTTTTTTCTAAAAATGGGATCTCTCTATGTTGTCCAGGCTGGTCTCAAACTCCTGGCCTCAAGCAATCTTCCCATCTCATCCTACCAAAGTGCTGGGATTATAGGTGTGAGCCACTGCACCCACCCCTACTTTTACATTTTGTAATAAAGATCTACAATTGGGGTTAGGATTCAGGTTGTTTTTCTGTGTCATTACATTTGGGATCTTTGGGCACATAGGAATTCATGGATTTACAACAGGCTAAAGACCACACTGAGGAGAAAGTTCTCTAAGAGCTTTAGTGTAGAGGGCTGAACAGCAGCAGTTCTGTAATGAAAAGGCTGCTTCTCTTATTTCAGGCCACCAAGCAGTTGGAAGCCAATGGGTAGTTATTTTGAAGGGAAATTGTATTTGTGAGCAGATGGAAGTGTTTTGACAAGGATGAACTGGCTGACTTTTCCAACCAAAGGAAGGGATGGTATAGAAGTTGTTTTATTCTCTTGGTGAAATCCACAATTCTGTTCGTATCTATTAATCTAATTCCTGCCTGATTTTTTTTTTTGTTTTAAATTATTTTTTTCTCCACTATACTAATGAGGATTCTACCTGATTTTTCAGAGCATTACTAATAATGTTTTAAAATTACATGAGATACAATTTGACAATAATCTGTAAAAATGTGCTTTAATTCTATATTTATACTCCCTTTCTTATTAGTTCTCAAATGGAATATGATTTGAACCACTGAAACCCTAATAACTGTGGTCTTGGAGAAGACCCACCAACTTCCATTACAGAAATGGGTTCAAAAAGTTGATAACTCAGGTAAGGATTACAGTCTCAACTCTATCACAAACTATGTCACTTAAAGGTAGGGTAGCTCAGGTGTGGTGTTATGCCTGCCTGTAGTCCCAGCTACTGGGGAGGCGGAGGCAGGAGGATCGCTTGAGCTCAGGAGTTTGTGGTTGCCGTGAGCTGTGATGAGGCCACTGCACTCCAGCCTGGGCGACAGAGTGAGGCCCTGTCTCCAAAAAGCTAATAATAACAACAATAATAAAATTTTTAAAAAGCTAGGTTACAAACTAAGTAGGTGTTCTTTCATTTGGCTACTTAATGTCCCTATATATGAACAGTTACTTCACCTTTAGCTCTAACTGTCTAAAAATGTAGCATCTAATTTTGTTTTTGGCCATGCGCCAAGATAGGGCAATCCTATTTACCTTTATTGCACAAAAATTGGCGTTTTATCTTGGTAGAGAATTCTATCTCCTTCTTACACTATGTCATTTATTTTCTTCATGGAAAACTCCACTTTTTCTTCTGCTAATCTGTTTAACCTACTGAAATATTGGCTAAGTTCCATCTTGGTTGCCATCCATGCGGTGACGACTGCCAGCCTCACCCTGAACAAGGTTGCAGGTTCCTATTAGACGTGACAACATGCTTGTGCACACTACCCTTAATGTTTAAAAAAATTGTAAATGGCTCCTATAAGATAAATCATGGAGATATAACTAAATGTATTAGTAAGGAAAAAGCAGAGACCGGAACTTATTTTCAAGTAAATGAATTCATTAAAGATATTCCACGTTGTAAACTCTTGATACTACGTAGAGTAATTCTTCCTGGAATGGAGGAATATTCAATAATGTTGAGGGGCCTGGCTTAGCAACAGAACTCCAAGGGCAGGAATTGAATGACTATATGAAAGTCATCTTTCCTCTGTCTTGCTGGCACTGCTGCCATTGTATTTGGGCATCCTTCCCTATGTTGGTATCACCCCCCTTTCCAATGACTGCTTCAGGGGTGGCACGCAGCTCCGGCCAAGGTGAGGCAGGGCCATTGAAGGCTTCCAGAAAAGATTTTAAGGCTCTTAAAAAATGCTATGGAAAGAGATATCCCTCTTCTTCCACTAAAGGTTTTCATGTTTAGATGCACTGCTGTATTCACGCCATGACACACATGTGATAACAGACTCAGAGAGTAAGAAATTCGCCAGTGCAGTAAATGGCAGAACCTGCATTTGAACAAGGTCAAGAGGTCCTAACCTAGAATTTCTGCCACCATCTATCTTGCCTCCCATATACATAGAGCTAGTAAGTGGCCAGGTTGGGGCTTGAACCTGATGACGTCCAAGTCCTCTGCTCTTTCTATGGCTCCGGAGATTATTATTTAAGGAGAAATAGTAACATCTCTTAGCAATCCAAAATTTAACTCTAAAAACTTTGACTTTATCCTACTGGCCACTGGTTTTCAATTTATGCTTTTGAGGGCACTTGGGGCTCTCTACAGGAACTTGAGGGGGTTAGAGTGGCGTGTACAGTGAGGTCACAGAGAGGCATGTTAGTAGGAAATCTGGTGCCCTCCCGTTAACTAGGTCAACAAGCAAATCTCCAACTTGATCTTGGCTCCTGAAAAAAGTCTCCCATTGAACAAAGATGCATTGGCTTTGAAAGGAGAAAGGCTGGAGAACTGTTGTTACAGGTGCCAGCTATGGACAGCTATGGGCAGTTTCTGAGTTTATATCTGATGAAGGATAGCACACTCTAGAACGCACGCAGGGTGGATGGAGGGGCTGGGGAGAAACTGAGGCAAAGTAACATGTAATATGGGTCTGACTTAGACAGTAGAGAAAAATGGAAGAAAGATGAATGTAAAAAATATTTTAAAGGAAAGTAGAATTTATTACCTAACAGCTTACACAGGTTGAAAGCTAAATAATTTCCCAAAGTACAAAAAACTGGTACATGATAGGATCGTTATAAGTTATAAGGGAAACTGTGGATGTTTGTTATAACTGCACTTAATGTCTTGGGATTGAATTAATATAAATTGTGGCTTTCAAACTGTGTTCCTAAGAGGCCCTGAGATTTTGTTAAGGTGTTTCCAAGGGTACCAGGGACAGTCTGGGGCTAGAGCCACACGCTCAATTTCCACTTTGACCAGACCATTGTCTGGAGACCTTGGATGATCTGTTTCATATATTTGCTTCCCTGTAAAATTTCACTGAAGTGTTACACAGGGTAAAAAAGGCAGGAAAAGGACCCAGCACACTCCAAAACTTCTTATTCTGTGGATAAAGAGTCTCTCTCTCTCAACAGACAGAGGATATCCTGGCACCCCTCCAGGGTGAAGGGAACAGTTCTGTGTATTCCAGGTCTGACCCAATATGAAAAAGAATTTTCAGCTGGGTGTGCAGCTCATGCCTGTTACCCCAGTGATTCAGGAGGTAGAAGGATTTCTTGAGACCAGGAGTTGTCCTCTACCTAGACCCTGTTGCTAAAACAGGAAGGAAGGAAAGAATTAAAAGAAAATAGTCAAGCATTGGTGCACTTGTAGCCCCAGCTACTTGAGAGGCCGAGGCAGGAGGATCACTTGAGCCCAGGAGTTTAAGGGTGCAGTGAGCTATGATCATGCCACTGCACTCCGGCCGTCTTAAAAAAATTTTTTTTTCCCCTCATGCATTTTCTAACTATATCTACATTTACACATGTAGTTTTACTCACTATTCAAATGTTTTATTTTTTTACCTTTAAAAATGAAAATGGATTTGGGTGGTGCCTGTGGTGCCTGTGCTCAAAGGAGTAGGGCGCGGGCCCTTTCATTTTAAAAATGAAAATGGATTTGGGTGGTGCCTGTGGTGCCTGTGCTCAAAGGAGTAGGGCGCGGGCCCCATGTACCGAAGGTGGTGGGTTCAAACCCGGCCCTGGCCAAAAACAGCAAAAAAAAAAAAAAAAAAACAAAGAAAGAAGGAAAATGGATTCACAATCAGCAGTATCACATGGATTCTTTTTTGGTTTTGTGTTTTAAAGAAATGATACATTATATAGTTAAGTTTATGCTCGCATTCATAACAGATAAACACCCAAAGCTCAGTGGTTTAACAGAATAAAATCTACTCGGATGAAATCCATTTGGCTGGGGTAAGTGTGGGAAGTCAGGGGTGGGGGACCTGGTTGATGGTGGCTCTGCCACCTTCAATATGTGTCTTCAAAGGGCAATCTGGAATCAAGATCCAACCAGAACACAGGGGAAGAGAGAGCACACAGAATCACACGGGGCATTTTTATGGGTCAAACCTGCAAGTGACACACTTCGGTTTTGCCACAGCAAAGGCCAGACTTCAAGGTCACATCTAATCAGGTTTGGTGTAAGCAAACTAGTCTCTGCCATACATGTGACTGAGATATAACAATTGGAAAACATAAACCTGGGCCTGAGATTTACATTTTTGCTTTGGGGAAGGTCAGACTGCATTTATGTGTGTATTTTTGTGACTGTGTGTAAATACTGAAGTGTGTAAGAAGTGAGTCAGAGAGCTTTGCTCACATGTGTGTTACAAGAAGGCTACCCCCGAGCGCAGTGTGCCAGGAGTTAGAAGAATTCTTGCATTTTCTTGTTCTATGTTTTAGAGTTTTCATAAGATTTGCCTCCCCAGAGAAGTGCTTTCCAAACCATCATCAGGTACTTTTATAACTCGAGCTATAAACTTAGAATCTTGGCAATATTGGTCTGTGACTAACTTTTTCGATATTGTGTTTTTGTTTTCTCTCTTTCACAAATCTCATCATTCCTCATGAATCTAAAAGTTCTTGAGGATAGAGTTAAATACCCTTTCCTCTCTTTTTAGCCCATTTATTGCACATTCTAATCAGTGCTCTGTTTTGGGTAGATTGATTTATCAAGTAGAATAAAGACAGTTGACACTCAAATCAGTGTTTAGTATCTTGTGATAGAACTTTTAAAACTATCTCAAGAGCCATCTGTCCCTGGGAAAGCTGAGATTTTTGTTTTTCTAAAAATGATTAGCTGATTGCTCAGCTTCCTGTATCTTGCTTGCTTCTTTTTTTCTTTTATAAAAGGAAGTTTTATAGACCAAATAAATTTATGACTAGTAATGCAAGTTTATAAATAGGGTATTTTATTTGTTGGTTAAATCTGTGACTCAGCAGAAGATAAAATCTCTTTCCAAAAATTAGACTAATTTATTTATGTTGAAGTTTCTCAGAAGGGTAGATGAGAATCACTTTATATATTAATATATGCATAAGGTTGGCTGAACCTCAATGGCAATAAAATCTAGCCTTGTTTGAATCAGAAAAATTACTGAAATGATTTTGAATTTATTTTGTGAAACGTCGGCCGGAAGTTAGAATCAACACGGAGAATCCAGAGCAGTACATCTGAGAAACAGTCTTTACTCAACTTTTAAAAACAAGATTATCTGTTGTTGTTTGAAAGAAAATTGGCACCATTTTAAAAGAAATTGAACACATGTCTAAAATGGGGTCAGGAAAATCCCACACTCCTCCTGCCACCCCCCACTCAAAGTCATAAGATTTTCCAAAATAATAAGGGCATTTTAAAGATCCAGAAGAAGCTGACATTTTTGCTTAATTTAGGAACCACATTTGCTTTTGAAAGTTGATTTTAACAGAACATTTGGCAAATTATCATCTTTTTTTGTTTTTGTTTTTTGACTCGTTTTGAACATTGGTCCTCCAAGAACGCCAACTTTGAGAGCAAAGTTATTTTCTCATGGGGGCCTTTGGGTCATCCTGACTCACCTCACTAGGTGGTCACAGTGGCAACCTTCATGACCTGTTCTCTTGACCACTCCCGGACACATCCTGTGATTGGACAAGGATTCTGGGGAAAGACAGGTTTTCGGGAGAGAACTCAGTGGCCTCAGGCTTGCAGGCTTTAAGGGTGAAATTTTGATCTTTATTCGTTTAAATGAAAAACAAAGCTATCAAATGGAAATGACACTGGCGTTTGAGATCATCCACCTTCTTGGCACCCCCTCTCCCCACGGCCCTCAGCTTCCATTGTAGATTAGCCTCTCTTGGATTATCATCTAATTTGTTTATATGTTAATTAACATATTCAATTCACTTAAAGTCCTGTCTTGGCTAGAGAGATAGTGTGTCTTTATAAGGTGTTTTGCATGTCTCTGCTTTGTTTTAACCATATGAGGCCAATTGAGTTCTACGTTTTGGGAGGTGAGGCACCTCTCTGTTGCGTCCAACACCTTTCCAAAATTCTTATTTTCTAAAAGTAAAAAAAAAAAAAGCTTTAAAAATTTATTTTTATATCCTGAGTAGTTAAAAAAAATTTAAGCCTATGGTCTTCCCAAGTTCTGAGTAATTTGGGATAAGCGTTAACACTTTGCTTTTCTAGTCCTTGTTGGCAGTGTCTTGGTGGGGGGGGGGGATACTCCGTTTAGAACAATAATGGTAATTGCTTTGGACACTTTGTCCTTCGTCCTAGGTTCTGCATACTACATGCATGAAATAACTTAATCCTCGTAACAACCCTGTGGATTAAGTGCTATTATTACTTCTATAGTACAGATGAGGAGATAGGACCAAAGAGGTAGAGTAAATTGTCCAAGATCAAGATGTTAGAAACTGGACAAAGCCAGGATTTGAACTCAGTCTTGTTCCAGAGTCTGTCTACTGGACTAATGTTTGAAGGCCTCAAGTCTAGGGATAAGTCCAAGGACTTGAAGTATTTTTTGAAAAGGACAAGATCTCTCTTATACTTCATGGGTGCTTTATGGGTTTCATTTATATATATTAAAAGAAACAGATTTCATTTGTAATTCAATTTCAGTTAAAGGCTCAAAGCAGGACAAATGCTTTACTCTACAACGTCTTCACTACAAAGTCTAGTATTTCCAGCTACCAAAAAAGAGGGCTAGCTTTTGTTTGGGAATAATCTACCAACTACATCTATTGAAGACTTGGCCGCCTTCCTCTGTCATCATCCTTGGTGACATCAGCATCCAACCGTGCGACCCGTCCAGCATCTTGACCATTCACTGCTTTGATTACTTGCCTTAAGATCAATGAGTTTTTTTCCTATATTTTAACTGAGCCACCTGTTCCCATGGTTACAGCTTAAATCACGAAATGTACTCTCTCTGGTTTCAAGCATCCCCACTCTGACCACCACCTACTGTTCTTTCAATTTGCTAACTAGAATAGCTCCATTACAACAGTGTTCTGACCTCATCAAGACCTCTCATTCATTGGTGCTAGCCTTCTCTTTTTTCAAGCTCCCATATTCCTGCATTTTCCTCCTACCTTCATTTTCTTTACTATATAGCTTAAATTTCATGTCCCATCATTATAATGACTCCCTTGTAAATACAATCAATTACCTTGTTCCTCTTTATATCTTCCTAGCCTGGCATAACCCTGACCTTGGTTGAAGGTAATAACCCTAACCTTGGTTGAAGGTAACTATGTTCCATTTTCTCAAACAATTGAAACATATAGGAGGAAAAATCATACTATTGAGCTGACTGGTTTCATTTCAAAATCATGACCATAAACCTCACTCTACACTGCCAGGTAATTTCACTGTGTTTCCCTGTATAGTTTTTCCCAAATATTAGTCATTCCTCTATACCCTGTATGATTTTTGTTGTATCTGAATAGTACCTATGCAATCATTTACTAAATAATTTATTATAAATTTATGCAAATAGAAAATGTACCCATATCCTGAACCTTGTTCTAGATCAAGGGTAGGCAGAGTATGTCCCATAGGTCAAATTCAACCTGTTACTACCTGTTTTTATATGGCCCATGAGTGAAGAATAATAATTTTTACACTTTCAATTGGATGAGAAAAAACAAAAGAAGAATAATATTTTATGACGCAGGAAATGATATGAAATTGAAGTGTCAGGGTCCGTATGTGAAGTCTGTAGGAACTTTGTAGGAACACAGCCACACTTGTTTATGTTTTGGGTATGATTGCTTTCACAACGCAACCACAGAGTGAAGGAGTTACAGAGGTGGCTGCATGTGGTGCCCTATCATTTTGTCCTCCTGATCTGTCAACTACACATCACATGGGTGCAGCCCTAACTCTGTAGTGTTTGAAGTGCCATGTGTATTGCTATACTGTGACATTTTACTTTATCTTTTAAATTATTGGCATTTACACACCATGTCAATACAAGAAAAAAGAAAAAAGTGGATTTGAGATGCTGTGATTCTAAGATACAGGGGAGACTATATCACTTTTTGTTGAATTAAATGGCAAAACATTATGTTTATTATTCAGTGACAGTATAGATATGTCAAAATAATACAATACACATTGTAATAACTAGACTAAACATTCATAATATTCCACTTCACAGAAAAGTAACAGACAATTTAAAATGAAACATTTCATCATAGTAGAATTTCCTCATAAAAATAAAAAATGAAGTAAGACTGCAACCAAAGTAAGTTTCCAAGTGATTAAGTTAATAGCCAGGAAAAGAGAGCCATTTACCAACAATGAGTTATTAAATCATTATTAAATCTTTTGGCTGATTTCTGCAGCCAGAGAAATGTGCCTTCCAGCAAGACCTGTTGTTTAGAGAGTTGAGGACATTGGGAGCAACATCAACAGCCAATTAAAAACAAGATGAACGATTTCTAATGATTTTATTTGGCTCTTGGTGAGTTGACAGATGTTAACAGCCCTGCTAAATTTTTTATTTGAGAATTCAGTGCCAAGATCAAAGTGACTAAAAAAGTGGAACAACTATAGATGACAGTATTTTCAAAGAAATTGAGAAAAACCATAATTAGACCAACCTGAAGTGGAATCTGATAAGATGTGTTGCAACTGATGGTGGTAAAAATATGTGTTGAGCAGAAAAGAGTTTAGTTGGATAAATGTACATAGCTTATGAAAATGAAAAGCCTATGCTTATTCATTATATTATTCATCAGCACATACATCACAAAATTATTTATATTTATGCAGGTGTTATTAAACCAGGAGTGTAAATGTTGAACTTCAGTTGATCTTGTGTACTTAACCATTGTCACTTCTACAAATTTTTGCTAGAAGTAGAATCTGTTTGTTCTTATTTGTGCTGATGTATAGCAGTTTGATAGATCAGTATGATAAAGTTTTATTTTAATTTCTTGAGCCCAGGGGTAAGACTGAAATTTTTCTGAGTGAGAAAAATATCCCTCAACCACTATTATTGAATGTGAATAGCTTTGGAAATTAGCTTTTGCTGTAGAGTTGGTAACATTTATTAACTGATTTTACTTAAAATTATAGGAATAAAACAGCACTATTTGCAAAACTTACTCTGTGATAAAGGCATTTTGACATCTGTTCATATTTGAAGTTAACAAGTAATGTTGAACTGCTTTATATACTTCTATGCTGACAAAATTTAAAACAAGATGTGAAATTTTCATTTCTACACATTCAACCTTTAATGCAAGTGGAAAGGAAATTTTCATACTAAAAATATATTTAATTGTGCAATTGAAGAACTTCCATCTAATCTTCAACTAGAAGTGATTAATCTGCAACGTAAGGACATACTAAAAGGAAAATGTGATAAAAATCTAATATAAAATTAATTTTTTCTAAAAAATTAATATGCTCAATTAAAGTCATATACTTATGGATTGAAATCAATATTTAGCAGTACCTATGTGACATGACATAAATTTTAAGTACAAATAAGCATGAAGAGTTGAACATTTGCAATAAATTTTGATTATAGGAAACATTGCCTTTGAGCTTTAGTGAAGCAAAATGTTATTCGTTCCCTCATATAATTCCATTCTCATTAGTTGATCTATATTATAAAATTTTATATTCAATTATTACTTTTGTATTTTGAATTTCCTCAATAAAAATGGGGAAATTTGTTTTCTCTCTTTGTATATAAGTATTTTGATTTTGCTTCTTGGTTCACAAAGGCTAAAATATTCACTCTCTGGTTCTTGGCCCACATAGTCTAAAATATTCACTGTCTGACTCTTTACAGAAAAAGGATGCCAAGTCCTGCTTTAGAATGGTGGTCCTGAGACTTGAGTGTGCATCAGAATCACCTATAGGGCTGGCTGAGACAGGGATTAACACCGTGAGAGTGTCAGAATCCTTCAGTCTGGGATGGGGTCCCAGCATCTCTAGTGAGTTCTTGGGTAAAGCTGATCTACTGCTGTAGGAACCACACTTTAAGAACCACTCAGAAAGAACACATAACAGGCTACTGGGCAGCCGGATGCCCTATGTTTGTCCTCTCCAGAAAGCCCCCTTTGCTGTATTCCGGGTCACAACAGGAGGCCCTACGAGGCTTATGTAATCAACTAGGTGCAGTTTATTTTTTTTATTTTATTTTATTTTATTTTTTTTTGAGACAGAGCCTCAAGCTGTCACCCTGGATAGAGTGCAATGGCATCACAGCTCACAGCAACCTCCAATGCCTGGGCTCAAGCGAGTCTCTTGTCTCCGCCTCCCAAGTAGCTGGGACTACTGGCACCCGCCACAAGGCCCGGCCATTTTTTGGTTGCAGCCATCATTGTTGTTTGGCGGGCCGGGCTGGATTCGAACCCACCAGCTTAGGTGTATGTGGCTGGCGCCTTAGCCCGCTGAGCCACAGGCGCCGAGCCGAGTTCCTCTGTTGTTCAGAATCTCTGTTAACTATGTTTAGAGATTCAGAAGCAATGTGATTTTTCAGTACTGCAAGGTGTTCAATTACTGGATTCGCTCCATTTTTATTTCTCCTCAAATCAGCTGTTTCTTGCCTGAGCTTACGCTTCTTGAAGTGCATTCCCATGGCAGCCAATAGTACCCAAATTATAACTGTATTTTCAGCTGCTTTTCCCTGAACCTTAAGTTCATTAGTCAGTTTGCTTCCAAATTACTTAGGAGACATTTTGTTAAATAGTTTGCCACTGCCTTTTATTTCTATCTTTTGGCCTCCAGTGCCTGGATCGTTGCCACCAGACTGCTAAGCCAGTGCTTCATAGTTCTTTTTTTCTAAATCTGTAGTTAGAATTATAGCAGCATTAATTAGTACGACTTCAAGGCACTAATTTCTGTAAGATAATGCTAGTTGTAACAAATTGTCCTCCAAATGTATGAAGGCTTAAAAGTAATACCAATTTACTTCATCAGGTAAGCCTGAGCAGTACCAACTCAGGGCATGGCAGATGAGGGGATGAGGCTAATTCTACTCTACGTAGTCACTTGGGAATTGTCAGGCTGACAGAATTTATTATCCTGTACAAATGAGTGAAATTGAAGCCAAGTAATCTGTCTAAAATTACATAGCTTGTCAGTACAGGTTCCAAAATTCTGACCACCTGCTTCTGGCTTCAAAGCCTAACCTTCCTAGGTTTGAAAATATACCTGGACCAGCTGCACAGCCAAAGTTTTTACATATAAGCTAAGAAGAAAACTGACAATTGCTTAACACATTTATTTGCTAGGAATACATCACTGTCTTTCTTATATTGAACTGTAGCTATTTCCCTGCCACTTACCTCTAGGGCTTTTATTTCTTGGGGCCATGTAAAATAAAGATTATCCCTTTAACACTTGGGTGAACACAACTTTCATGTCCTTTCTGGTTATTTTGTTTATGAGTGAAATTTCCTGTTCTTTGATTTGCAACTTAAGATTTTAGCTACTTGAAGTTTCTTCTAAAGTCAATGCCAAACCTCAGCTAGATTTTTCCATGAGAGGTCTGACCAACATGCAATAGAGGGAAATATTTGCTCTCCAGACTTTAGATTTTTCTACTATATTTGTCTTTGTTTTCCTAGGGTGATACAATTGTGGAGACGGGAGAAGTAATTCCACCAATGAAGGAATTCCCTGATCAACATCATTGAAGACTACTTAAAAATTTCAAAAGCTTATGAGCTCAAGTGTATAACCATATTACCAAATTTACTGAATGTATTTTCTGGAAAAGTAACTTTAATAAAATTTACTATGAGAATGTGTTGTCAGTTTTCTTCCCAAACATTGTACAATTTGAGACTTTTGAACAATTTAACAGTAGTAAAAATGGACACGTTAAACAGATGATAGATGGTAGGAGAGACCACTGACTTTTTCTGACCATTTTTGGCTTTGAAAACAGGATGTAGAAAAGTATATAGTTACATGATAGATATTTTTCTGATAGAATACTTACTCTAATTTGGTGTAAGAGTATTCAACAGTGTGAAATGGTGCAACAAATAATAAGAACTGAAGTTCCACATACTTTTTATTTCAAGACTTTCTGAGGCATTTTTGAAGACATTTGGAAACTCGATTGAAAAGCTTAAGATTCCATCCATGCTCTGATACCAGAAGACTGTCACATCTAGGTTGCTTTTAATTTTGTCATATGAGAATATAAAAGACTAAAATCTCTAAGGATTTGAAAACTTTTAATTTTAGTGCTTATTATAAAGGACTATTCAGAAATAAAACTGCAAACTTTATGAAGATGCCAGATAAGCATGAGGAAAAGAATTGTATTTAAAGACAGTTAAATCGAGAGGGGTTACAAATGTTCATTCATCCCAAAGACTTTGTCTGGGTGTTCCTTCCTTAGCTGTCGTCTCGCAGCTACTGTCGATGCATAGATGACGTATCCCCATGAGAGGAAAACGATCGCGAGCAGCAACTGAAAAAAACACATAAAAACGCTAACAGGGACGTAAAAGCAAAAAATTACCAAAGAGTGCCAGGTAATTCCCCACGCCCCTGTCACAGGCTACGGTGTACCACTGCTACACGGTAGTTATAGTGACAAATTCGAATAAATGGGGTTCCAGAGGCGGGTTCACGCAGCAACTATTACGTAAGAAGCGGAAGAGCGTATCCTCCAGGAAGGGGTGGAGTCGAGGTGAGAGGGTGAAACGCTTAAATGAAGAATGGGTTTTGGAGTTTCGGGGAGCTGAAGAAATAGGGCCCTTTCGCCTGCGGGCCCAGGCAGTCGATACCCTGGAGCCCGGCCAGACCTGGAACCTACCGCTGAATAAATCCAGTCCAGGGTGCGGCGACTCACTGGCTTCATGGTAAGGAAACGGCGGCGGGTTGGGGAAACGGGCGGGAACTGCGGGCCCTAGAGTAACCTCTCAGGCGGCGCCTACCGGGCAGCTCCGGCCATCTTTCAGCCGGGCGCGCATGCCCGCCCCCTAGCTTCTAGGAGCGTGTTGTGCAGTCTGGCTGGCGTCTTCCGCCCGGAGTTGGGGGAGGATCACGTGATCGGCCTCCGCCTGGAGTTGAGGATGGGATCACGTGATACGGGGCCGAGCCCTCCTTTTAGGGAAGGAATGAAACGAGAAAAAATACGTTAAAAAAATTTTTTTTTCCTTTTTTTTTTTTTCCCGCTTAGAGAGGTAGGCGTGCCTCCTCCTTTGGTTTTCTTTCTAGTTGCATTGCGGTATTAATGCAGAATTATGTACTGTTGTGTGCATTTAAAAGTTAACTTGAAAAATAATTCATGTTTTAAATATTATACCGGCGTCTGCGGGTTGAAGAATTACCATTCACTATCCCCAGTATTTGTTCCCACATAACATAGGTAGACGTTTGTGTGTTCGTCTTTGGCGTAAATAAGAATGCCACCCACTATATAACTGTAACATGATTTTGGGAATCCCTGTCAATTAAGTCATTCTCCAAGAAACTCACGGTCTTTGAGAATGCAGTAGCTTGTGGATGTAAATGATGTTTCCAAGAAGAAATACGTGGCACGCGTTACTCGCCATAATGTACCAATCAACAAGTGTTTATTGGGTGTTTAGTCTGGGCTTAGAGAGGCAGCAAATATGAAATATTAAGCCCAAAGTACGGCAGTTTGGTACGCGAGGGCACCAAGGTCAGTTCTAGAATGTTTAGTGCGTTCACAGTTGAAGCCCGAGTAGTAGAGTCTGGCAACGGGCCCCTTTAGTCCGACTTTCTTTCTGTATACATCTCATATATCATTTGAAGAGTTTAATCTAGACTTCTGGTAGAGAGAGGGAAGGGGAAAAACCGAAAAATCATATCCGTTTGGGTTAAGTACAGACCTTGTTCTGGTAGATTATCCTGTTTCTCCGCGGAATGGAGATCTTTCAAGATTTTGTAGGATAGATACCGGGTGGACTCTGGTTTTGGATCCCTTTCGAATCCTAATGTTACTTCTAGGTGTAACTAGAGGTGAGACTCCCTGTAACAGATACTTTATCTATACGCTGTATAGATAATTTTAGTAACTTTAACAGTTTGGTGAGGTTTAAATGCGATCGGGTTAATTCCTGTGTTTTCCGGTTAGGAGCGAGTCTTAAACTAGAGTGTTCATAACCCTCAGCGATTAATGAAACAGGGACTGTAGTAATTTTTGCCCTGGAGGCAGGCGTTGCCTTTCGACCGTTTAAAGAGTGGTGGGGGAAGGGCTGGTCTCAGTGGGAAGGGGGGCTCCGCCCCCAGTGCAGGCTATCTCCTGCGCATGCGTTACGAAGGCAGTTGTGTTTTGACGCACCGGGAGCTGAAGGTGGGTGGGTTTCGCTCTGCTCCGCCTCTAAACTGCCATTGGTGACGCGCTCTTCACATCACAGGGGTCGAAGCAGCCGCTGGGGTCTTCGCTGTCTCGCGAGGAGGGTGAAACGCCCCAGCCTGCTCCCACTGCTGAAGGTAGGCGGAGAAGTCGCCGGGTACGCCTCCGCGGATCGTGCCGCCACCGACCCAGCTTTCTGGGCCGTCGGGAGCTTGCTACGAATGCCCCCGCCGGGTCTGCGCCGGCATCTTCCGAGGTAAGTGAGATTCGGAACAATGGGGCGCGGGGGTCGAAAGGGCTGCGCGAGCTGGCCCTCATCCTTGGAGCGAGGCCCGGGGGTGGGGGGCTGCGGTCTCTGCCCGAAGTGTGATGCGGTCCTGGGCGGGCAGGGCGGCTCCTGCGGCGCACCTGTGGATTTGGTGCTGGTGGGCGGGTGGGGGTTACCTTTCCGAGAAGCGCTCCCAAGGGGCGCGAGCCTAGTCGAATACTAGAAAGAGTTTGGTCTGTGGGAAAAAACCAAAACCCCCTGGGACTGGTTTGTGGCGTTGCCACTGGCAGGGCGTGTGACCTTGGCTGGGTTTCCTAAGCCCCTGAACCTTTCTGTAAAATGGGACTAATGATATTTTAGTTCGTTGTGGTTCGTTATGTAATGCACGTGGCGCTTACCTTTGCTAACTGGCCAGCGGCAGTTCTCAACCAAAGAAAGCGACTATTACCGTGACTGCTGGAGTTGTCTGCTCTGAGTTGCATGTGCTGGGCTGTTGGGCTTTCCTGCCTGTGACTTCTTCATACATCCAGTTAACACAGCTTTCCACGTGGGCTGTTGATTTGTAGACTGCAGCGGGGGTTCAGTGCTGAGATGAGGCATGTAGTGATTTAAAATGAAAAGGAAATAGACTTTTTGATACTGGATTTTCAAGATGTAAGAGTAATTAAGAAACAGCTACTTCTTTTTTTTTTGTTTGTTGAGACAGTCTTTTACTTGATTGTCACCCTCGGTAGAGTGTCATGGTGTCACAGCTTACAGCAACCTCAAACTCTTGGGCTCAAACAATCTGTTTGTCTTAGCCTCCCAAGTAGCTGGGACGATAAGTGCGCCCCCCCCCACCCCCCAACGTCCGGATATTTTTAGAGACGGGGTCTCGCTCTTGCTCAGGCTGGTCTCCAACCTGAGCTCAAGAAATGTACCCGCCTCGGCCTCCCAAGTGCTAGGATTATAGACGGGAGTAATCCTGTTTTGTCCGTGAGATTTTTTTTGTTTTGCTTTTTAGTCCATAATCATACTTAATCTGGAATGAGTTGCTTCAGAGGCAAACAGTTTCCAAGCAATTCTTTCAATTGGTAGAATTAGAATTAAATTTGTTAATCCTATAACTTTTGTGTTCTCTTTTGGAATTGGTAATTAAACTTCATTCAGTTCAAAGCGGTACAGTGATTTCTTTAAGGTGACGAGAGATAGGAGCCAGATTATTTTTAATATTCAGGGTGTCGGGCAGTGCCTGTGGCTCAGTGAGTAGGGTTGCTGGCCCCATATACCGAGGGTGGCGGGTTCAAATTCGGCCCTGGCCAGACTGCAACAGCAGAAAAAAATAGCCGGGTCTTGTGGCGGGCGCCTGTAGTCCCAGTTACTCGGGAGACTGAGGCAAGAGAATCGCTTAAGCCCAAGAGCTGCTGGAGGTTGCTGTGAGCTGTGACGCCACAGTACTCTACCAAGGGCAACAAAAAAAAATGTGTGTATATATATATATATATTCAGGGTGTCTTTCTAGTTCATCCACTTGTGTCTTTTTAGCCACTTGGCTTAAATATATTGAATATAATAATTAGGTATGATGATTATTTGGTAGTTGTACACTATTCCTTGGGCCCTTATTATCAGTTTTGTGTGATGAAACGACCAAAATTAACTTTATTTCACTGTAACATGAAACAGTGTTGAGGTCTTACAGTACACGAAGAACAGTGCTAATGGTTTACATGGAGTACATCCTTTACACAACCACTTTTTCAGATGTGCACTGTTCATTTACTCCATTTTAAAATTGAGAAAAATTTGAGATTATGAGAAATAAAACTTCCTCCAGGTCACTCAACAAGTAAATGGTAGTGATTCTTGACCTTGGATGTGCATTAGGATTAACATCACTCCCCCAGTGTGATCAGATGATTAAATTCTGTGTGCAGTGAATGGCATGGAAGATGACTTTTATAGGAAGTCTGACTTTTTTTTTTTTTAAATTAACTATATAAAAAATATAATTCTACAGAGCAGTCCTACTTTGTTTACATCATTATAGTTTTTCCAGATGTTCAGTTGATGCACTTTTTTGATTCTAGTCTCCTTTATCTTCCTCCAACAATTTTTCCTAGACAATGGTGCTTCTTAATGATTTGAAATTCCCCTGAAATTGTGACATGAGGGATTCTTTTCTTAAAAACTGGCAGATTGACTTAATCAGTTTATTCTGAAGATTCAATAAACTTGAAGATTTGGAGACAGCTTAGGGAGTGGGAAGATTAATCAGAACTCTGATTACAATTTTCTATATGGAAGAATTAATTTATAGTCCCAATTTTTTTTTTGAGACAGAGCTCAAGCTGTTGCTCTGGGTAGAGTGCCTTGGCGTCAACAGTTCACAGTAACCTCCAACTCGTGGGCTTAAGCCAGTCTCTTTTTTTTTTTTTGAGATAGAGCCTCAAGGCGTCACCCTGGATAGAGCGCTGTGGTATCACAGCTCACAGCAACCTCCAATTCCTGGGCTCAAGCGAGCCTCCTGCCTCTGTCTCCCAAGTAGCTGGGACTACAGGCACCCACCACAACGCCCGACCATTTTTTGGTTGCAGCCGTCATTGTTGATTAGCAGGCCCAGGCTGGATTCGAACCAGCCAGCTCAGGTGTATGTGTTGAGCCACAGGTGCCAAGCCTTAAGCGAGTCTCTTGCCTCCGCCTCCCAAGTAGCTGTGACTACAGGCACCCTCCACAACACCCGGCTATTTTTTGGTTGCAGTTGTCATTGATGTTTGGCAGGCCCGGGCTGGATTCGAACCCACCAGCTCTGGCGTATGTAGCTGGCACTTTAGCCACTTGAGCTACAGCCCCAAGCCTATAGCCCCAATTCTTAGAACGTTAGGGTAGGGAAACCTTTACAGACGTCTGTCTGGAACCTAAAATACTGTTTACATCAGTCTTACCTAAACCCAGAACCTCTCCTGCATGCAAATCTGCCAATCTTAATCTTTTAACCATCCCAGTTTTTGTCTTGATTTGTATTTTTTTCTTTTCTTTTTTTTTGCAACTCCTCCAGGACATGAATCTTGATTTGTTTTTTTAAACATCTTTGTTGAGATACAGTTTACATTCCATTTGTAAAGTTTGCCTATTTAAATTATTTAGTAGTTTTTTAGTATATTTACAGAAGTGTGCAGTCATTACCCATAATCTAATTGTAGAACATTTTCATCATCTCAGAAATCTCATTATAGTCCCTGCCAACCACCAGTCTACTTTCCATCTCTGTAAATTTGCCTATTCTGGTTATTTTATGTAAATCACATCTATGAGGTCTTTTTGACTGATGCTCCATGTGATGTTTATATACAAGTTTTTGTATGGATATGTTTGAATTTCTCCTGGGTATATCTCTACGTGTGGAATTGCTGGGTCATATGTTATTCTACTTCATTTGTATTTTGAGACACATTTAGTATTCCCTTATTTGATGATAGATATGCTTTGCCGTTTGATGTTTCTGATGAATACTATTCTTTGTAGCTAAAGATTCCTATGTAAAAATATGAGAGAGCTCTAATTTATTTGTTCTTTTTTTTAACCTATTAAATGGAGGACATTAGCAGTTATTCTTCAGCCTTATGCTGTGAAAGTGGTTAACAGGCTTATAAAACTAGATGGAGAGAACTAAGGTTTCATATTTTTAAAAGTAATACTTCATTGATATTTTATTTTATTTGAACTTTATACTACCTAGTAATTTCTTCAATTATTTTGGGTTATAATTTTTTATGCTACGAATGAATTGGAAATGTTTGTGTAAGCACAAATTCTACATTCCAAAGAAGTAAATGAAGATAAAAAATACTAATTTGGAATCACCAGTCTCTTTTACAAGTCTAATAATCTCTTCATTACATAGAAGCCTAGAGTTAATGTGGATTTCTTTGGTTTACAGAGCTAGTTTAGGTATAACCTGGTTTTCAGACTAGCTCTCCTTATAATGTCTCCAGTTCCTTTCCTGCTCTTTTCTACCCCTTTATTCTAACACATGCACACTGTCTTTGATCCTAAAGGTTTTTATTTATTTATTTTTTGCTCCCTGATGAATGGATTTGGGGAAAGAAAAAAAAAGATGCCTTAGAAGTAAGGGGAATGCTGGGAGAGTTATATAGTACTAAGGTTCAGTGTTTAATTATCTTAACAAAAAAGCAGTTAGTATCATGAATTTATGATTTTGTTTTTCAAAACCTGTTAAATATTTCAGGATAGTGGTGATTTTTGCATTTCAAGTCCAGAACATAGAAGACTAGAAGTATTTAGATCCTTGAAGAAACGTTTAGCCTTAATTTAGCCTTAATTCTCTATTGGAAAGCCAAAATGCTCTAATGAGGAAGTTCAATTTGAAGCCTATTGTGGAATACTTAGCTTTTCACCAAAGGTTTTTGTTGTGGATTTTGTTTATTGGTTTTTCTTACAGTTTGTTAAGGCCAATGAGTCTTAATTAGAAAATTATAATTCTATTATTTGACTAACTTGACATCAGTTGCCTAGTGCTAGAACCTCCTATGATAGAGGAGGTGGAGAAAGATGACTAATAGGCCCAAGGGAACATAAAGGAAAAAACTAATATTTAATGTATACAAAGTGGTAAGTATGGAATGCAGCTGAAAAGGGGTTTATAAAATTAGGCCAAAATATATATAATAATATATACAATATATAAATTATGTATAATATACTGGATATATAATGCATACTGGATTTCAACTGTGACAAATTCATTTTTTAAGTTTGTAAGCCAATGTAAAGTGATAAATTTAAAACTAATCTTTTAACACCCAAGTGATTGTTGTAGAACAAGATAATAGGGAAGGGGACCAAAAACATGATTTCATGATACTTAGTGGCTTGATTTTTGAAGATTTCTTAGGAATGTTGAAAGGAATAAGTGATTAACTGTATATAATAGTGTAGTAATAACAATAATGATGTAGTACAGTAATAATAGTGGCAGCTAACATTTACTCAGCACTTACTATGAGCCACATATTGTCCTTGAGTGCTTTTACATTTTTTATTTAATTTTCACTAAAAGATTCTTTTTTTAGTAAAATCCTTTTGCTGTAGAATTGGTTTAAACCATTGAACTTTCTGGGATGTAAATTCTATCTCACCACTGTTTTAGAAAAGTACATATACAATATTGTCACATAAATCAGTATATGAACTGATATTATTAGGGCCATATATGTTTAAAAGTTATAAAATTATACATAAAAATAACAAGTGAGGAATGTGGCGCTTTTTTTTTTAATCTTTAGAGTGTTATCTTCTGTAATAGAGGAAGATAAGGATCATTTTTAAAAGTCTGGAATAACCATGAGAAAAGTTGAGTTGTTAAATGTGGGTGGTAGATACATAGGTACATTGAATGTTCTCTTTGTACTTTTTCATACATGTCATTTATTGGAGTGTTGCATAATGTTGAGAGCTTACAATGTACCAGGGACTTTTTCTAAGGGCTTTTTACATCTTCACAAACCTTGTGTGGCAGGTTCTATTATCATTGACCTACAGATGAAATTATAGCACAGAGATAAAATAACTGGTCCATAGCTACAGTGTGGAACCGCAATTCGATCCCAGGAAGTGTGACTTCAGAGCTTGTGCTTTCAGCACTGCGTTACTATGCCTCACTGCCCCTTGATGTTACAAAAGTAATGAATCAAGTATTTTCACCAAAGTATGTTTCAGGTCTTTATTTGCATTTTTGTTCAGATGATTTAGTCATTTCTCTTTTATTAGGTTACTGATATATTTCTTTCCCTTTTACAGATAATGGCATCAGCCGCTAAGGAATTTAAAATGGACAACTTTTCACCTAAAGCTGGCACTAGCAAATTGCAACAGACAGTACCAGCTGATGCATCTCCTGATTCTAAGTGTCCTATATGCTTGGATAGATTTGATAATGTATCTTACTTAGATCGCTGCTTACATAAGTTCTGTTTTCGCTGTGTACAGGAGTGGTCAAAAAACAAAGCTGAGTGTCCATTATGTAAACAGCCCTTTGATTCTATTTTCCATTCTGTGAGGGCAGAAGATGACTTTAAGGAGTATGTCCTAAGGCCTTCATACAATGGTTCTTTTGCCACCCCTGATGGACGACGATTTCGCCGTCGTCTGAATGCTGTTTATTTACCTAGCAGTACCATGAATAGAAGAACAACAGCTCCACCAGATAGTGGAGTACTATTTGAAGGGTTAGGCATTTCGACAAGATCTAGAGATGTTGAGATGCCTCAGTTTATGAGACAGATTGCAGTAAGGAGGCCAACTACTGCAGATGAAAGATCTTTGCGGAAAATTCAAGAACAAGATATTATTAATTTTAGACGAACTCTCTATCGCGCTGGTGCTCGAGTTAGAAATGTTGAAGATGGTGGCCGCTATAGGGATATTTCAGCTGAATTTTTTCGTAGAAATCCAGCTTGCCTGCACAGGTTAGTCCCGTGGTTAAAACGGGAACTTACAGTTCTTTTTGGAGCTCATGGATCTTTAGTGAATATTGTCCAGCACATCATCATGAGTAATGTTACTCGCTATGATTTGGAGAGTCAGGCATTTGTATCTGATTTAAGACCATTTTTACTTAATCGAACTGAGCATTTTATACATGAATTTATCAGTTTTGCCCGCTCTCCTTTTAACATGGCAGCCTTTGACCAGCATGCCAATTATGATTGCCCTGCTCCTGCATATGAAGAAGGCAGCCATTCTGATTCTTCAGTCATAACAATTTCTCCAGATGAGGCTGAGACCCAAGAGTTAGATGTTAATGTAGCCACTGTTAGTCAGGCTCCTTGGGATGATGAAACTCCAGGACCATCTTACTCAAGCTCAGAGCAGGTACATGTGGCTATGTCTTCCCTTTTAAATACTTCTGACAGTTCAGATGAAGAACTTGCCATAGGTGGAGCCACGTCTCAGATACAAGGATTACAAACCAATGAGGACTTAAATAATGACAGTGATTCTTCATCAGATAATTGTGTCATTGTCGGTTTTGTTAAACCACTAGCTGAGAGGACCCCAGAACTTGTTGAACTGTCCTCTGATTCTGAGGAAGTAGGCACTTACGAGAAAGTAGAGGCAGTGAAGACACAAGAACAAGACCAGTCTTACAGTTCTGGTGATAGTGGTGACAGTAGATGTTCATCTCCACACTCTGTCCTTGGAAAGGATGAGCAAATAAATAAAGGTCATTGTGATGCTGATACAAGAATCAAATCAAAGAAGGACGAAAAACGATCTACATCATTGTCATCTTCCAGAGATCTAAGCTCATCTGTGAGAGGAGACAGAGTATATTCTCCATATAATCGTAGACATAGGAAGAGGGGAAGATCAAGAAGTTCAGATTCACGTTCCCAGAGTAGAAGTGGGTATGATCAGAGGAATCATAGAAAGCATCACGGGAAGAAAAGAATGAAAAGCAAAAGATCCAGAAGCAGGGAAAGTAGACTGAGAGGAAGAAGAGACAAAAAGAGATCAAGAACCAGAGATAGCAGCTGGTCAAGAAGAAGCCAAACTCTGTCTCTAAGTAGTGAAAGTACAAGCAGATCAAGGTCTCGTAGTAGTGATCATGGTAAAAGAAGATCACGGAGCAGAAATAGAGATCGATATTATTTAAGAAATAATTATGGAAGCAGATACAAGTGGGAGTATACTTACTATAGTAGAAACAAAGAGAGGGATGGCTACGAATCATCTTACAGGAGGAGGACTCTGTCTAGAGCCCATTATTCCAGACAATCTTCAAGTCCAGAATTTAGAATTCAGTCCTTTTCTGAAAGAACAAATGCTAGGAAAAAAACTAATCACAGTGAAAGGAAATACTACTACTATGAAAGGCACAGATCAAGGAGCCTGTCTAGTAACAGATCAAGGACTGCATCCACAGGGCCTGAGCGAGTGAGAAATGAAAAACCTGGAGGAAAACGAAAATACAAAACACGGCATTTGGAGGGTACTAACGAAGTGGCTCAACCATCGCATGAATTTACTTCTAAAGTAAAGGCCAGTCATTACCAAAAATCTTCATCAAAATTGGATGTAAACTACAAAAACGAGAGTGACAGTTTTTCAGACAGCCGATCATCAGACAGAGAGACAAAACACAAGAGGAGAAAAAGGGCCCGGAGCCTGAGTGTGGAGATAGTTTATGAAGGAAGAGCTACTGATACGAGCAAACATCATAAAAAGAAAAAGAAGAAACACAAGAAGAAGCATAAGAAACACCATGGAGATAATACTTCACGTTCCCCAGTTGTAATTACCATTGACAGTGATAGTGATAAGAATTCTGAAGTAAAAGATGCAGAATGTGACAATAATGGACCTCAAGAACCTCTGCAAAATGAGTTTTTGGCTCCTTCCTTGGAACCGTTTGAAACTAAAGACATAGTTACAATAGAAGACGAATTTGGTGTCCTGGATAAGGAGTGTGATATTACCACGCTTACTAACAATTTTAGCGATATCAACAAAACTGTAGATCATATTCCACTCCCAGCATCTTCAGTTGAACAAACTCTTGATGTGAGAGAAGAGAGCACCTTTACCTCTGATTTGGAGAACCAGCCTGATAATGTCATGTCTACTCAGACTGAGCCATCAAGGCATTTGCCATCTCCACGGACATTAACGTCAGTGTTTCTTGGTAGAGACTGAGACATATCTTAAAACTGCCAAAGCATCTCATTGAGAATTCTGGTGGTATAAAAAGGAAGAAAAGGAACAATGTCATCAATTACAGTCTTATTTAAAGATGACTTTTGTTGAAAATGTTTTTTCCCCTTAAAATATTTTAAGTGAATTTTTTTTGGTGTTAATTTGTAAAAAAAATTGTTCAAAAAGTATGTATGTCCTACCCACAGAGATACGCACTTTTAAGTGAAGAAAGTGATATTGTTAGCAGTTTATTTAAAACTTGGGATCCTTTTTAAATAAAAATATAAATTTTAGAAGTTATTTCATAAAGCCATATGGTATTGACATATTTTTGAGGTAATGAGTATTTTTGAACTTTTTTTTTTTGGAGAGTTATTCTGGAAATGTGTTATAAGCTAGAAGAATCCCTTTGGACAGTCTTTATTTTTCTTCTTAAAATTTGTATGACTCAGAACCATTTCTCGAGGCGTTTTAATCTGCACAGTTTATCTTGACTTCTGCCAAAAGAAAAATTTACTATTTCCTTTATATACTTTATCTGGACTGTCAGTTAAAAAAAAAAAAAAGTGTATCAGCAAAAGAAAAATAAAACAGTAACACTTTAAAATAATCAGAAATTTTCTTATGTAGCATTGCTTTAAAAAAAAGATTTTAGTGGGTGGTGCCTGTGGCTCAGTGAGTTGGGCGCCAGCTCCATATGCTGGAGGTGGCGGGTTCAAACCCAGCCCTGGTGGAAAACTGCAAAAAAAAAAAAAATTTAGTAGAGTCAGAATCTTGAAAATAGCTAAGGGGTATAATTTTGTCATAAATCCTAATTTCAAGCGTTCTTCATTTACAAATACTTCACAGTTTTCATGATTATTTTAGTTCTTTAATCTCATCTTGAGTATCTTATTTGTTTGATTTTAAACCAGTGCTTTTTAGTAGTAGTGTTTTGTTTACTAAAAACACAAAATGCCCTTGCCATACTTTCATATTTACCAATGTACAGAGTGGCTGTGTTTATCTTGCTTGAGAGATGAGACGATAAATTTACATCTAAGCTGATGTTAGGAATGCTAGTGAACAGCACAGCTTGAATGAAACCTGAATTCAGCCTTTAGTTTGCCCTGCTACCACATCTATTCATTCAATAAAAATGGGAATGCCTGGTAAGTGATGGGTTCTGTACTAGGTTTTAGTGATAGAGCAAAGCAGATACATTCCCTTTTGGGCCTTACGAACTATTTAATTAAAGCAGAAAACATAAATATGACATTACAAACTATAATAAATTGTCTGAAGAAAAAGTATAATTCCTTACAATAGTATATAATGGGGCCTGATCTTAGATGGAGGTAGTAGTTGAATTAGCATCCAGAAAACAATTATACGTTAACTAGGAACAGAGTTGCTATTATCAGAGGAAGATACGGACAAAGATCCAAAGGTAGAAGGGGAACCTAGGTATCAAGAACAAAAAGAAAGGCAAGATAAGCCAAAGGACAAAGTGGGGACAGGATTTATAGGCCATGTTCAGAATTCTTTTATTCTAAGGGCAGGACAAAATTGGCTTAAAATTCCAAGAATCTAAGATTTATGTTGGCATTTTTTAGTAAGCTCAGACATTAAGAAACTGGGAAGACTAAGGTTGATCAAAAATACATATTGAAAATATGGGATTACTTTGTGATTACAATATTAACAAGTATTAAAAGCTAAGAAGGCAGTTTTATTCCACAGTGTGGATTTCACATGTTTTCAGTTGAATATTTAATGAGAACAATACATGGTACCATTGTCCTCTTGGGTGTTCAAGCAAAAAATTTCCAAGTCCTCCCTGTCTTTCAGTCTCCTCATCTAACCACCAAATTCTGTTCATTAAATATTTTTCTAACATTTTATTGTGTTTATACCATCCAGTCTAGGCTGCCAAGATCTTTACTTAATACTACCATAATGGATCTGCCTGCATTCACTCCTTTTCCTCCCATCCATTCTTGATTTATCATTCAAAACATCTTTTAAAATTACTTTTTTCATTTCATTCCCCTACTTAAAATCCGTAGTAGCTTCCCATTTTCTGAGAGTATTAAAAGCAGACAAAAAATTTCAAAAATGTGATTTGGTTTACAAAGTCACCTTATCGGGTTCTGGTCCATTTTGAGCATTTCTCTCACCTTATTTGTGCGAGATGGAGATGGAGATAGTCTTTCCCACTGCATCAGAGCCTTCATATGTGGCATTTTTCTTCTGCTGGAAGCTGAGCTCCATCTTGGCTAAACTAGGTTTCTGTTAAAAGTGTGCCATCACCACCATCTTATTATTTCCCCTTAATTATTTGCTCTTTGAACAACTCCAGACTCTAGAACACCTGTGACAACTGGTAATTGATTACTAAATGCTTTATCTCCCACCAGTCTGAAAGTGCTGTAGTGCTACATCCTTTTCACTTCACATAGAAGTGCTTAAAATATTGGATGAATGGACAGGTCCTGGAGATTTTAGAAATTGAAAATTTGCCTTCTGTTCTCAAGAAGCTCCATTGTCTATACATTTTTAGCCTAAAATAGTGTATTTTAAGGACTATACTTCCTTAGGAATAAGAACTGAGTCTTTCATGCTTTTTCATTGATAATCTTGCTTTGAAAACCTGCTACTGCTTTTTGCCTTCTAAGTAATGAAGTTTGACCTCAGCTCTTCACACCAGCCAGTCCAGGGCATTCTATAGTAAATATGGGCAATGTGTATACAAAGGGGCAGAGACTATGCCAGACAAGCTGATGACAATTGCACATGAAGGGAATTCTTTCACAAGGAATAATTGCGGTCTCCTGCCATCAAGGAATGGAAACATGTTGAGCCAGACAGTAGCACATCTCTGAACTTGCAAATGTTTTCAGAAGATACTTTGGGGTGCTATAACCCAAGTATGGTCTGGTTTGGCTTGTTGCTCACCCTGTAGCTAGAGAAAGGGTTTTCTTTGTCAAAAACCTGATTTCATCAGCATTCTGAGTGTAGATGCACCTTTCAATGGGGATCCTAGAAGCTAGACCATGAAAGATTAAACTAGAGACAGATAAAATCAGAAGATGTTTTTTATTGTGTTTTAATTTAAAATGGGAGAGAGAGGCTTGAGCCGTTGGGAAAAAGTCCCTGACCCAGGAAAGGTTGAAAATAAAGGAGAACAATAACTGATGAAGCAACGTTCCTGAATGGGAGAGATGAACCAGAGTATAAGCAAGTGAATTAGCAATGGATGGCAAAGGCAAGTGTTACTTTAAAATGGCAGGAGGTAAAAGTGGATATGTGGGGGTAGATGCATTAAGATGAGGTATGCATACCCTAAAGCCTCACTTCATGAAATAGGAAGAATGCCATCTTCTGGGAATGATGGGTCTTGAGTAGACTCTATCTTGAGAGGAGCGGAAGGCATGGAGAGAGCCAAGAATTGCTCATTAATGTTGAGGCCTCACCTGAGATGCAGTGTTTAAATATGTGGGACACTAAAGGTCTGTGATTTCTTGTCCTGGAAGCATTCAACACTGTAGGAGTAGAAATAGAAACTAATATTGGACTTACAAATACTATGTGAATAAGTAGATGGATTTATCTGCTGAAGTTCTGCTCGACATGTAGTAAAAGAACAAAGCAATAAAGGAGTTGAGGGAGATACTGGTGACAGTAGCCAAATTTATGTACCAGATACTTTCTGGTATCTGGGCTGTGTAGGGAAGGAAGTGAAGCTATGACATGACCAATATCCTTGGAGAACAGGGTGATATCAAGGGGTTTGTGGGAGGGCCTAATTCTAGGCATGGGTAGAAGTAGGTAACTGGAATTGAGAATAGTGATCTGCCAGGCTGTAAGTGTCCTCAACATGAAAGTTACTGGGTGATGGCAGGAGATACAGGACAGGAAGAAAATGGTAGTTGTGTTATGTGAATTATATTTGCTTTTTATATTTGTGTTCCTTCACAGCACAGCTGACACACAAAGGATAAATAAAACTTGCTAAATAATTTCCTGATTATGGGTTTTTAGTTAATGCCTGAATCACTTAGGTATTGGAAAATAGTATGGAATATGACCATTTTAAAAAGTATGGTAAGACTAGTTGTTTTACCATATCATGAAAATCAATAAATCTTCCTTGGCCTACAAGCATATTGGGAGATGGTAAACATCGTTGGATCTATGGCTGAGTGAAGCAAGCAGCAAGGAAAATGAAATTCAAGGTAGGCTAAACTCTAAATTCTTTCCTGTACACTCAACTATGATTGTTCCAGAACATTGGGTGGTAATATACTTTTATATACGAAAGGACAAAATTAGGCATCTAGAATTTGCCTGGAGTAGACTGACTTGGGCTTATCTCCATGACCGTCTGTACTTCAAATAGGTAAATAGTTCTCTCCTAGGCAAGAGGATATCTCTTTGCTTTTCTGTCTGTAAAATTCCTTTATTCATACAAGATTAAGTACATACGGTTCAAGACTATGCTAAGTGCTAGGGATGTAAGAATGAATAGGATAGCACTAACAGGAATTTTAAAGAAGGTAAGAATGTAACAGGAATTTCAAAGAAAGTAGATTTGTTCCAAAGAAACAATTGGTAAGGCAGAAGAAAGTATGGACTGAGAAGGCCTTAGGAAAAGACTTTAAGAAGCTCTTTTCTGCCAGGTGCATGGCTCACACCTGTAATCTGAGCACTCTGGGAGGCCAAGGAAGGTGGATCTCTTGAGTTCAGGAGTTTGAGACCAGCCCGAGCAAGAGTGAGACCCCGCCCCTACTAAAAATAGGAAAAATTAGCCAAGTGTGGTGGCTCTTGCCTGTAGTTTGAGGTACTGGGGAGGCTGAGGCATTAGGATCACTTGAGCCCAGGAGTTTGAGGTTGCTGTGAGGCTAATGCCAAGGCACTTTAGTCTAGGTAACAAAGCAGACTTTAAAAAAACAAACCAAAAAAACTCTGCTCAAAACAATATATGAGAAAAGCTTGTATACAAGAACAGTGACAATGGGGATCCTGAGGAAAGGCTGGATTTAAGAGACTTCTAAAGCAGACTGCAAGATATGGGCAACATTTAGACAGACATAGGCTGTGAGGGAGAGTTTTTTTTTTTTTTTGGCCATGTGAGAGGTACATGAACATGATATGTACATCTAAGTGATAGGAACATGTAAGGCAGGCATCAAACTTTTTAAACAGGGGGCCAATTCTCTGTCCCTCAGACTGTTGGAGAGCCGGACTATAGTTTTTTAAAAAAAACTATGAACAAATTCCTATGCACACTGCACATACCTTATTTTGAAGTAAAAAACAAAATGGGAACAATTGCAATTCACACCAACGCATGTGGCCTGCGGGCCGTAGTTTGAGGACCCCTGATGTAAGGTGAGAAATACAGGAATAGAGATAGTTGGGGGGCGATGAGTTCAGTTTGAGACTGAGCTGCCTAATGCTGTGCTATCCAATATAGTAGCTACTAGCCTCATGTTGATATTGAGCACTTGAAATGTGACTAGTACAACTTGATTTAGCTTTAATTCAAATTTAAATAGCCGCAGGAGGCTGGTGCTACCTTATTGGCCAGTAAAGGCATAGAATATTTCCATCATCACAAAACAGAGGATACCCATTGAGATGATCTCCAGAGGGTGTGGGCTATAGAGATGATATAGGAATCACTGGAGAATAGAGAGAGTACTGTGGGGACGAGAGGGAGGCTGAGATTGGGGCTACAGAGATGATGTAGGAATCATAGAGAATAGAGGGAGTACTGTGGGGACGAGAGGGAGGCTGAGATTGGGGCTACAGAGATGATGTAGGAATCA
>CAUYRH010093452.1:0-12919 GCA_963574655.1 Perodicticus potto
GGATCAAAAATGTTCTCACGTAGTAATGAGAAAGCCTCTTGAATGTTATCGCAATCAGGTTGATGAAAATATCTCTGATTGTATCTGAAGCCCGCACACTGTACCCCATGATTGAATTATTGTACACAGCTATGATTCAATTAAAAAAAAGAGAGAGATTAGACAAATCACTGTTTTCTTTTAAATGAGAGCCTTCCAAGGTAATTTCTTAATGCATCACATAACAAATTTAACTTTCCACATAGGTACTGCTTGCTTCCCTAAAGTCAATATAAATGATTCAACAGGAATAATATATAATGAAAGTAAACACACAAGCACACACATCAAATCTTTAGAGGAATGGTTTGGCTGCTTACCATCCAAAATCTCCTACTTTCCTTTTATTATTAGAGGCAAACACAAAACTGAATCAACACCATCAAAAGAGTTTGCCACTTGGTAAAGATATTGCATTCCAGATCAGTTGAAAGGTTACACTACTCAGGATGATTGTATACTGTTTTCTTTAAGATTTAGGGGAAAATAAGACTATTTTCTGCCCTCATTTCAGCTTTCTAGCACTCACACTTTTGTGCATTTTGCAGAATGTTCTTCTTGGGGTGCCCTTCAGGAAGTTCTCCTACTGGACTGAGCCTTCTTATATATTTGAAGCCCCTATGGTTCTACTGTTCCTGTTGCAAGCCCTGGTTCATGTGGGTAGGTCCTCCTCCTTGATTTCAGAAGGAGAGAGAGTATTTGTGAAAACCATTCACAGACTATCACTGTTCCAGTACTAGACAAATAACTAAGAATGAGCTACTGGAGGTCAGAGTTATGTTTTGATGAGATGACCACAAATAAATGGTTTCTAAATATGTATTGGATGCCATCACATTCAGTAAATCTAAGGGGGTCTTAAAGTAATTCTGGCTGCTCTATCAAAATACCAAAACCAGTGGCTTATAAATAACAGAAATTTATCTCTCATGGTTCTGGAAGCTGGGAAGTTTAAGACCAAGGCACTGGCAGATTTGGTGTCTGGTAAGGGCCAGCTTCCTGTTTCATAAATTGCTGTCTTCTTTTTGTGTCCTCATATGGATGAAATGACTAACTAGCTCTCTGGGATATAAGAGCACTAATCTCAATCATGAGGGTCCTGTCCTCATGACCCAATCATTTCCCAACGGCCCCTCTTCCTAACACTATCACCTTGGAGGTTAGGATTTCAGCATATGAGTTTTGGAGGGACATAAGCATTGAGTCTATTGCACAGATTTTTTCACTTCTCTCAAGGTTAATTACTTAAGATGTGCCCATACCATATGTATTTATAATGAAAAAATCACTATTTCTTGACCTTTAAGGAAAGACTTTGGGTGTGGAATTAAGTAGTTGAGTATTTCCTCTTTAAAGTGGCGCATGGGAATAAAAGAAGAAAGGGATTATTAGGAATGTTAACAGGGATAGAGAAAAAGCACCTAATTGATTCAGAATTTACACTTCCTCTGGCTCAGACTTTGTCCTTTTTTTTTTTTTACTTTATATTTAGTTCTGTTTAAACAGTTTAATAAAGAGACTAATTCTTATCAAGTAAAGTTGGAAGAAACTCATTGTTTAATTTGGGTGAGTCTGGGTAAAGGAAGTTCTTGGCTATTTAAACAGCCTTAATGTGGTACTTGGCACCTACAGCTCCATCAGTCAAAGCCCAAATTTATAATATGAATTTTCTATGTCCTAGGACTGACCTTTTCTCCAGCAGGATTTAAAAAGTTCCTGCCCAAGGCAGAAGTTAGTTTAATTTAAAATCTGCCTTGCTCCTATCTTGCCAAACCCTAGCCCTTCTTAAATTCTTATTTTCTACTCATTTGGTCCATATCTATGGTTGTTTTATTATTAAAAAGAATAATAAGCACCAGCTACCTCTAGGCACTTATGTTTTCATAAACGCCATTTGATTTTTGTGATGATCTTGGGTGGTACATATTATCGTTTTCATTTTATACACAAGGAAACCAAGGAACTGTGACACTGGAGTTACCGTGTGGTGAATGGAAATCAGACAGACCTAAATAGGATTTCCTATTCCATATCCTGAAATAGCTTTGGATAGATAAATTATATCCTATCCCTAAGCCTCATTTTTCACATAGGTAAAATTGGACAATACTCCATTTTCTTATGTTCTAAGCAGCCCTTTATTTTCACTTCTTATTTTAATGTTTGAAACTGAGATATGTCTTATAATTGCTTATGTCATAGTTTTCACCCTATAAAACTATTATTGAATTGACAGCAAGCCTTACCATTGATAGCATTTGATAACTGAAGAATTTAATAATACCATACCCTCCCTTGTTCTTATTAAAACATAAAGGTTGTGTATGTAAAGCACTTAGTACAGAGTCAGCTCAAGAAATGGTGATTATTATTACTTTTCAGTAACTTGGCCATAGCCTATATTACTAGTAAATGGAAAAGCCTCCATTGGCATCAAGTTTGCAATTGCAGTTAGAAAACTGCCTCTCTTCTAGCCCCAAACAGTAAGGAATATTAGCTGGGAGTTGGTCCCCCATGTCATGGCCCAGACTGCTTGATTCTCATAATTCTGCCTGTCCTTCTAACTCTAATAATCTTCACCAGGCACAAATCACGTGACCCCATCAACATTTGAAATTTGACATTTTAATCCTTAAATCAATGCACACAGGATTTCCCTAATTATGATTTGTTATATTAAGTTGTCATGTCATCTTCTGGATATTATGTTTCTGGGATAATAGGAACTAGGTAAAAGATGAAACAGGCTAAAAGGTATACATTAAAAGTAGTGAGATAAAGCTAAGCTTATCCCAATATCCTCTTTTATTTATTTATTTTTTTCTTCCCAGAATGAATCAACTCATTATTAACTGTGATTATTGCCGATGTTTCTCTACCCACTGAAAGTGACTCTGAGCCAGTGAAGGAGGTATGGCCAAGAATTTCAACCACAAGTTTGGTGGAGTGGACATCATTATTGTTGTTGTTCTTGTTCTGATTTGCCTGTCTAGCATCCAATCTTTCTTTTCCATCGGAGGAACTCTGTCCTTCCTCAGTCCTTATGATTTGCTGAAAGCAGAATTTATCCTAGAAGTGGTTGAGAAGCCAAGGCTTGGACAGTTTACACATTTTATCCCTTTGGCCACTGTATGTGGTTAGCAGATGCACAAATAACTTACTTTTTTTTTTTGAGACAGAGCCTCAAGCTGTCACCCTGGATAGAGTGCCGTGGCATCACAGCTCACAGCAACCTCCAATTCCTGGGCTCAAGCAAGTCTCCTGCCTCTGCCTCCCAAGTAGCTGTGACTACAGGCGCCCGCCACAACGCCTGGCCATTTTTTGGTTGCAGCCGTCATTGTTGTTTGGGGGACCCGGGCTGGATTCGAACCCACCAGCTCAGGTGTTAGTGGCTGGCGCCTTAGCTGCTTGAGCCACAGGCGCTGAGCCTCTATTTTGAGTTTTAACTTAATTACACGTCCAACTGAAAGAGCCTCTTTGCTAATATAATGGGAAATCAAAATCTATTGGTGAACAGGGACATCCTTAACACATATCCATAGGCCAACATTGTAACTAAACCCTAAATGAGGAATTGATGAGGATAGTTTTTCAGGGTCTTCTAGCACCATCAAGGAAGAGGCTTGCTTTGATATTCCCACCCAGGTCTAAAATCAGTCTGGCAGAAATTTTCAATATCAGTGAGCTTACCATTGTACCACAAATCAGTAACCCTTTTTTAAAATATACAATTCCCTCTTTTTAAAAAATTATTTCAGATTAGGCTCGATGCCTATAGCTCAAGCAGCTAAGCAACCAGCCACATACATCAGACCTGGCGCATTCCAATCCAGTCCGGGCCTGCCAAACAACATTGACAACTACAACCAGAAAAAAAAAAAAAAAAAAATAGCCAGGGTTGTGGCAGGCTCCTGTAGTCCCTGCTACTTGGGAGGCTGAGGCAAGAGAATCGCTTAAGCCCAGGAGTTGGAGGTTGCTCTGAGCTGTGATGCCATGGCACTCTACCCAGGGCGACAGCTTGAGGCTCTGTCTCAAAAAACAAACAAACACTGTCTCTACGAAAAAAACCAAAAAACAAAAACCAAAAAACAAACAAACAAAAAACACACTTATTTAAAACATTATTTCAGATTAATATGAAAGTACAAATGATAAAAGTACAAATGATTGTTTGCATTTGTTGGGTAAAGTCCAAGTTGTAGTTGAGACCTTCACCTAGGGGGTGTGGTGTATATCCTTACATTATGGCTGTTAGGTGAGAGTTTACCAATCCTCTTCCCTCCTCCTCTCTCTCCTTTCCCTCCTCCCCTCCCCAATTTGATTTTTTTTTTTTTTTTTTAGAGACAGAGTCTCACTTTGTCACCCTCAGTAGAGTGCCATGGTGTCACAGCTCACGGCAACCTCCAGCTCTTGGGCTTAAGCAATTCTCTTGCCTCACCCTCCCGAGTAGCTGGGACTACAGGTGCTTGCCACAACGCCTGGCTACTTTTTTGTTTTGCAGTTCAGCCGGGCCTGGGCTTGAACCTGTTACCCTCTGTATATGGGACTGGCGCCCTACTCACTGAGCCACAGGCGCTGCCCCCCCAATTTGATTTTAATTGTGTTTTTCTCTCATGTGGGGTATAGTTGTTTATCTATTAGTCTCATATTTGTATTGTGTACATTGGGTACTTGTTTTTCTGTTCTTGTGATACTTAACTAAGAAGAAGGTTCTATTCCATCCAGGTTTAAAACTGGTGTTTATCAATCAATCAATCATTTGGACTTAATTTAGCCTTCCTTTTACTGGGAAGGGGGTGCAGATAGCAGGTGAAACCGGTGCTCTGGGCCAAGGTATTTGGTAGGGTAAGTGTTAATAAATAAACTCATGCTTTAATTGGTAAGTCAGCCTCTTGTAAATTTATCATGAACTAGTTCAACTGCTGAGTTCAATCTAAGGATAATTTAACAAGTTTGAATTTCAGAACCTACCCTCAAATTTGAAAATCACACACAAAACAGAAATGGTTAACAGCATGTAAAGAACCACCCTGAAAACTACTTGAAACACCATAAAATTGCTGTTTTCTTGAGGGAGGAGTGGAGTTGGTATTTGTTCTTTAAATTGTATTTCACATCTGAGGTCCCAGATGCACTGTGTGGACAATCAGTGAGGGTTTAGGGGCTGATCAACTCTCCTACTTTTCTGAGTCCTCGGCCATCAAAATTTTTGCTTCTTTGTGTGGTTGCTAAGATCTCAGCTATGAAAAGTGGCCAGCATAGCCCTGGAAAGATGATCTAAAATGTTACTTGATAAAGTAACTCAGTCTTTCAGAAAGTTTACATCTGTCACTACTCTGGTAAGGCATTAGGTGCTAGAGAAATAGGTGGAGAGTTGAATGAACATCCAATTTATTTTTCAGTGTGGCTTTTTGCAGCATCTTCAAGATAAAGGATGCCATTTAGAAGTTATGATTTCTTATTAAGAAGACTTGATATTCCTATGTGAACTGAGAATAACCAAACTAGTAATAAACTTGGGAGGATTTATGCTTATTAAATGCAGCAAATACTGAATATGGCATGGGTTAAGTAAATGTTCTTTTTACACAACGTAAGTGCAGGATACTGTCAAAGTAATTTCATAATCATTTCATAAGCCAGATAAAGGCACTTACCATAAAGGTTGTAATGTTTTTTAAATGTCAGAGCAATAACTGAACAATTATTGGAGTTAGGGCACATTTTGTTATTAATTTGTCACTCTTACTATGACGTTAACTTCCTTCCTCCAAATTGCTCATTTGACATTTTTCCAATCCAGACTGTGTGAAAAGATTTACAATGGACATCACCTCATTTTAGTTTTCATTTTTCTTTTCTATAAAATAATTCTTTTGAAAAGAAATTATACAGGCTAAGCACAAATACTTTCTTGTAAAAATTTTCAAATGATGGAAAAGCAAATGTTCCCTTTGATTCTTGCTCAGTTTTATGCCCCTTTCCAGAAGTTACATTGCTGTTTTGTGTATCTACTACCAGCCCTTTCTCTAGGATTTATGAAAAAATATGTGGGCTAATCAATGTACAGTTTTACTTTTGGTATGTGTGTGGATCATAGTGCATGCATTACTTTGCAACTTGCCTTTTTCACTTGATGGGATATATTAGGGATCATCCCATATTGGTATATGTAGATTTATTTATGCAGTCATTCAACAAACATATATTGAGCACTACTGTGGATTTTATCATTATTTTAGCAAATATTCACTTGCCTTCCTCCAGCTCCCCAGGGGAGGGGTATATTTCTCTACCCCATTGATGTGGAGCTTGCTTATATGAATTGCTTAGGCCAAAGAAATGGGAGTGGTGGAAATGGCAGTGTGCCAGATCCTAGCAGAAGGCGTTAAAAGAGTGGTTCTCAGCTTGTGGGTTGCGACCCCTTTGTAACAATGAAAATACATCACGGCATTAGGAAGGTTGAGAACCACTGCTTAGAGGCTCTTTCCCTCCACTAAAAGAATAGTGTGTCTGCCATGTTCTTTAGCCAGGTCCCTGGCCTAGAAAGACATATGGAGCAGATCTGAAGCCAACCCATAGCCTGGACCAGAGTTGCAATAGTTGACTGTAGAACCACGAGCAAGATGTGGTAAGCCATTGAGATTTGGGAATTTTTTTTGTAACTCAGTATGACCCCAGCAAAAGCTGAGTGGTACAAACACCTGGTATTTGCCAGGCATTGTTCTAGATGCTATGAAAACAACAAAAATTCCTGCCCATAGGAAATTTACTTTGAAAAGCCAGGTAGTTTTTCATGGAATGGCATTGTCTCTCTTTCGGTCTCATAGGACTTTTGGAAAATATGTTTAGCATTTAGTTTTTGTGTATCCTCATTGCTTCTGCCACCTCTGTCCTCTCCTTCTGATTCCCATTGCCACTTGTTTACTTCTTCCTCTTCATGGTCCACCTTGACTATAAAGCCAGTGCCAATTGTTTCTTCCTCTAAGTTCTTTCTACCCTATGCATTATGATGGTCTGACTTCTAGCCATGACCTTGCCTCACACAAAACAAAGTGACCTTTTCTTGTGACTTACAAAACACAAAGTCTAGTCTTCAATCACAAAGTCTGTTCTTCAACGTCAGCCCTCTCCTGACTTCCCACCCCATCCTTTCCTTACTTCTGCATGTTCATATTTGGCCGGATTACCCTGCTTATTCCCTAGGGTATACATCCTACAGTGGACTATGGCGGTGGGGTGCCCAGAATTCCCCCTTCAGGACTGAGGCACTCCCTCCTGAGCTGCTGGGAGTATTGGGGGATCATGGCTTGCATTTGAGTCTATCTCTGGGGAGTGTTCTCACCTGAAGAGAGAAACCTCACTCTAGATTCACATTCTCCTCTCAGAGACAGCCTACATATGATGAACTGGTTGCAAGGGAGGTGGAGTATAAAGACCTGCTTCCCTTGTCTCTGAAAAGTCATCCCAGCTTTAAAACCACCCATAGGCCAGGTATAGTGGCTCATGCCTGTAATCCCACCACTTTAGAAGGCTATCGTGGGAGGATCACTTGAGGGCAAGAGTTCTAGATCACTCCAGGCAACATAGCAGGACCCCATCTCTACAAAAAATGTTTAAAAACTAGCCAGGCATGGTGGTGGTCCTAGCTACCTGGGAGGCTGAAGCAGAAGAATTGCTTGAGCCTAGAAGTTCAAGGCTGCAGTGAGCTCTACTTCACTCGAGCATGGGTGACAGAATAAGACCCTGTCTCTAAAATAAATAAATGAATAACTACATAAATAAATTTAAAAAGTAAAGCAACCCATGGGATTGGCTAAGGACATTTTTTGGGGGGTGACTGTATTGCAGCCAAATACCTTCCCCTGCAAAATCCTAATTCTTTTACTTCCCATAGGAGTTGATAACAAGGACACTCCTTAATACAGTTTCTGAATGCTAAACCCTATCTTGAAGTCTGCTTTCTGAAAAGCTTGAGATAAAACGTACTCTACAGGTCCTTGGACCTTTCCCAGACCTTGGGACTTTGGGCATGGTATTCCCTCCACCCAGAAACCCTCTTCTGCTAGTTGAACTGTACCTATACTTCAAGGTCTACCCCAAGCATCACCTATTTCATATTTTCACTGACTTTTCAGGCCAAAAGTCCTTTTTCTGCCTCTGCACTGCCACCAGCAGCACCCTCTTCATACTTCTGTTACGGTGCTATGGCTGCTGGCAGGTTGAAAGGGAAAGAGTTTGGACTTTGGAGTCACGCAGGCTGGGACTCCTTCACTTGCTACCTGTGTGACCATGGCCTACTCAGTTTTTCTCATCAATAAAATAGGATTTAAAATGGCTACTTTATAGGGTTGTTATGAGCATTAAGCGAGGTGCTACAGCCAGATGTGGTGGCTCACGCCTGTAATCCCAGCACTTGGGAGGCCGAGGCAGGTGGATTGCCTGAGCTCTCAGTTTCAAGACCAGCCTGAGCCAGAGCAAGACCGCATCTCTAAAAAAAATAGCCAGGCGTTGTGGCAGGTGCCTGTAGTCCCAGCTTCTTGGGGGGCTGAGGCAAGAGAATCACTTCAGCCCAAGAGCTTGAGGTTGCTGTGAGCTATGATGCCAGAGCACTCTACTAAGAGTGACAAAGTGAAAAACAAAAAACAAGGTGCTACTACAGATAACATGCCCGGTACATAGGAGGTGCCTAAACTGAAGATCCTCCCACATGTTTTTTCTTTCTTCCTTTTATTATATCTTGTGTCTCTTTATTGATTATATCAGTCATCGTTGGCTTGTTTTATCTGTATGTGAGCTTTGTAAGGTCTGGATATGCCTTTCTTATCTTTGTATTCACACAGTGCTTAGCAATGAAGAACTTAATAAATGTTATTGAACTGCTCGAGTGTTGTATAGCACTTTAGGGTGACTATAATCAGCAATTTACATTTTTTCAAATAGCTATAAGAGCAGGTTTTGTATGTTCCCAGCACAAAGAAAAGATAAATGTTTAAAGTGATGGATATATTAATTACCTGATTTATACATTGTATATATGTTTTGAAATGGCACATTGTACCACATAAATATATACAATTATTATGTGTCAATTAGAAATAACAATAAAAGATGGTTCCATATGAAATGAAGTACTGTTTTTTCATGTTCTTCCAAATATGACATTGGTGCATTAAAGAGAATTGCATTAAATCTGTAGTTTGCTTTGGGTAGTATGGACATTTTAACAATATTGATTCGTCCCAGCCATGAGCATGGTTTGTTCTTCCATTTGTTAACATCTTCTGCTATTTCCTTTCTCAGGGTTTCATCATTCTCTCTGTAGAGATCCTTCATGTCCTTTGCTAGGTATATTCCCAGGTATTTCATTTTCTTTGAAGCTACTATGAAGGGAATTGTGTCTTTGATTTGATTCTCAGCTTGACTCTTATAGGTATATATGAAGGCTACTGATTTGTAGACCTTGATTTCGTATTCTGAGACATTACTGTATTCCTTGATCACTTCTATGAGGCTTGTGATTGAATCCCTGAGTTTTCTAAGACCATATCATGAGCAAAGAGTTAGAATTTGACCTTCTCTCTCTCCATTTCAATACCCTTGATATCCTTCTCTTGCCTGATTGCATTGACTAAAACTTTCAGCACTATGTTGAATAGTAGTGGTGATAGTGGACATCCTTGTCTGATTCCAGTTCTAAGTGGAAATGCTTTCAGTTTTACTCCATTCAGTATGATATTTCCTGTGGGTTTGTCATAGATGGATTCTATCAGTTTAAGAAATGCCACATCTCTACTCGGGAGGCTGAGGCAAGAGAACCACCTACACCCAGGAGTTGGAGGTTGCTGTGAGCTGTGTGATGCCACAGCACTCTACCGAGAGCAATAAAGTGAGACTCTGTCTCTACAAAAAAAAAAAAAAAAGAAAAGAAAAGAAATGTCACATCTATGCCTATTTTCTTTTCTTTTTTTTTTTTTTTTTTGAGACAGAGTCTCACTATGTCATCCTGGGTAAAGTACTGTGGTGTCACAGCTCACAACAACCTCAAACTCTTGGGCTTAAGTGATCCTCTTGCCTCAGCCTCCCAAGTAGCTGGGACTACAGGCACCCGCCACAATGCCTGGCTATTTTTTTTTTGTTGTTGTTGTTGTCATTGTTTGGCAGGCCGGGCTGGATTCGAACCTGCCAGCTCCGGTGTATGTGGTTGGCGCTCCAGCCTCTGAGCTACAGGAGCCGAGCCTATGCCTGTTTTATTAAGTGTTCTTGTCAGAAAAGGATGCTGAATTTTGTTAAATGCTTTTTCTGTGTCTATTGAGATGATCATATGGTTTTTGGTTTTGCTTCTATTTATATGGTGAATCGCTTCTATTTATGTGGTGAATTTATGGATTTAGGTCTGGTGAACCAGCCTTGTATTCCTGGAGTAAAGCCCACCTGACTATAATGTATTTGCAAGGATTTTATTAAATATTTTTGCATCAACATTCATTCTTGATATTGGTCTGCAGTTTTCTTTTTTTGTCTTGTCTTTCCTGATTTTGGTATTAGGAGGACATTTTCTTTTCTAGAAGGAGTTGGAGAGGGTTCCTTCCTTCTCAATGTTTTAGAATAGGTTCTGCAATATAGGGATATGTTCTTCTTTGAAGGTCTGGTATAATTTTGGTGTAAAATCATCTGGTCCAGGACTTTTCTTTGAAAATTTTTTTTATTGTTGTTGCAATTGTGGTGCTTAATACTGGTTTGTTAAAAGAGCTCTTATTTTTTCTGGTTGAGTTTAGGGAGGTGGTATTATTTCAGGTATTGGTGCATTTCTTCCACATTTTCTTTTCTTTTTTTTTTTTCTTTTTATTAAATCATAGCTGTGTAAATACTTTCTTTCTTTCTTTCTTTTTTTTTTTTTGAGACGGAGTTTCACTATGTCACCCTTTGTAGAGTGCCGTGGCGTCACAACTCACGGCAACCTCAAACTCTTGGGCTCAAAATTCTCTTGCCTCAGTCTCCCAAGGAGCTGGGACTAAAGGCACCCTCCACAACGCACTGCTATTTTTTGTTGTTGCAGTTGTCATTGTTGGTTAGCTGGCCCTGGGCCAGCTTGGAACCCACCGACTTTGGTGTATGTGGCTGGCACCGTAACCACTGTGCTACAGGCACTGAGCCCATTTCTTCCACATTTTCCAATTTCTGGGCATAGAGTTTTTTGTAGTAATCAGTGATGATATTTTGTACCTCTGTGGTAGATATTGTTATTTCCCCTTTATCATTTCTGATTGAGGTTATTAGAGATCTTACCTTTATGTTTCCAGTTAATCTGGCCAAGGGTTTATTGATTTTATTAATCTTTTCAAAGAACTAACTTTTTGTTTCACTGATCTTCTGAATAGTTCTTATATTCTCAATTTCATTTAATTCTGATCTAATTTTGATTTTTTTTCTTCTCCTCAGTTTGAGAATGGATTGCTCTTCCTTTTCCAGTTCCTTGAGATGAAACTCAAACATTAGGTCGTTGATTTTAGCTTTTTCTTCTGTTTTTTGGATGAGGGCATTTAACGTGATAAATTTTCCTTTTAGGACTGCTGTTGCAGGATCTCTCAGGTTTTTTTTTTTTTTTATTAAGTCATAAACACATAGATCATGTATACATTAATGCATTTATGGGGTACAATGTGCTGATTTTATATACAATTTGGAATGCTTATATTGAACTAGTTAATATATCCTTCACCTCATTTACTTAATTATTATGTTAAAACATTTATACTCTATACTTAATAGATTAGACATGTACCCTTGCAATATGCACCATAGGTGTAGTCCCGCCATTTACCCTCCCTTCATCAAATCTCCCCCCTCCCCGCCCATCCCCCTCCTCGTCCCTCCTTCATCCTGGGCGATAGTTGTGATTTATCTTTCATATGAAAGTGTGAGTAAGTGTAAATTGATTTCATAATAGTACTGAGTACATTGGATACTTTTTCTTCCATTCTTGAGATACTTTACTAAGTAGAATATGTTCCAGCCCCATCCATGTAAACATAAAAGAGGTAAAGTCTCCATCTTTTTTATGGCTGCATAATATTCCATGATATACATATACCACAGTTTATTAATCCATTCATGGGTCGATGGGCACTTGGGCTTCTTCCATGACTTGGCCGTTATGAATTGAGCTGCAATGAACAATCTGGTGCAAATATCTTTGTTGTAAAGTGATTTTTGGTCTTTTGTATATACACCTAGTAGAGGAATTATAGGATCGAACGGCAGGTCTACTTTTAGATCCCTGAGTGTTCTTCAAACAGCTTTGCAAAAGGAATTTATTAGTTTGCATTCCCACCAGCAGTGCAGAAGTGTTCCCTTTTCTCCACATCCAAGCCAACATTTCTGGTTTTGGGATTTTGTTATGTGGGCTACTCTTACTGGAGTTAGATGATATCTCAAAGTGGTTTTGATTTGCATTTCTCTGATGATTAAAGATGATGAGCATTTTTTCATGTGTCTATAGACCATACACCTATCTTCTTCAGAGGAGCTTCTGTTCAATTCCCTTGCCCACAATGAAATGGGATCACTTGTTCTTTTCTTATTATTAAGTTTGAGTTCTCTGTGGATTCTGGTTATCAAACCTTTGTCAGAAACATAACCTGCAAATATCCTCTCCCATTCTGATTCCTGAAGTTTTGATAGTTTGTGACTTCATTGTCATTTGTGTTTGAGAAATCCAATAATTTCTTTTTTTAAAATTAAATCATAGCTGTGTACATTAATGCAATCATGGGGTACAATGTGCTGGTTTTATATACAATTTGAAATATTTTCATCAAACTGGTTAACATAGCCTTCACAGCATTTTCTTAGTTATTGTGTTAAGACATTTATATTC
>CAUYRH010093453.1:0-19848 GCA_963574655.1 Perodicticus potto
AGAGCCTCAAGCTGTCACCCTGGATAGAGTGCAGTGGCATCACAGCTCACAGCAACCTCCAATTCCTGGGCTCAAGTGAGTCTCTTGCCTCCGCCTCCCAAGTAGCTGGGACTACAGGCGCCCGCCACAACGCCCAGCCATTGTTTGGTTGCAGCCGTCATTGTTGTTTGGCGGGCTGAGCTGGATTCGAACTCGTCAGCTCAGGTGTACGTGGCTGGCGCCTTAGCCCATTGAGCCACAGGCGCCAAGCCTGAAGTCTATTTCTGATTACAACATTGAGCACACTCAGAAACAGTTTCTATTTACTGCTTTTTCCCCTGAGTATGTGTCACAATTCTTTACAAGTCTTGAAATGTTTTTTGCTAAAAGTTGGACGTATTAAATAATACTATATTGTAACAATTCTGGATCTGATTTCCTTCTCCCTGAGCGTTATCATTATTTTTTTGTATTTGTTTATCTTAAAGTAACTTGTCTAGGCTTAATATGTATATCTCTCTTCTTGGTGGGGTTTAGCCGCTTAGGTCTCTGGTTAGGTTTTTTAAATTTTAATTTTTAGCCTGGCCTTCTTGGGGTCCCCTTTGTGTCTGCATAGCTTAGTAGTTATCCAGTGATTGGTTAAAGGCTACGCTCAAACATTTAAGCCAGTAAGGCGTGTGTGTATATGGGGGAGCACATCTAGTTTTCAAGTAAGCTCCAGCTTTAATTTTCTGCCGAGCCCTCTCTTCCATGCAGGAAGCCTCCTAGCCAGCCATGGATGCCTGGTGTCTGGGCATGTGTTCGCCAAGGACGTATGGAAAAATGATCTAGCCCTTCTATGGCCCTCTCGTTCCCAGAATCTCCTTGTTCAATTTTTGAATTTCTCTTCGCTTCTGTCTTTCCAACTGGGACAACAGCTTCTGGCTAACAGAGCTGTAGGCTTTCTTTGTTCTTTTCCAATTGAGTTTGATTCTTTCACCATTATAGCTATGAGTATGGGTTTCTCTCTCTCTGTGTGTTTATCTTTCTCTCTCTCTCACACACACACACACACATACACACACCCTTCGACTCATGTTAGTTCCCTGAGACAGTGAACCTGCTGCTTTTCATGGCTGGCCCCGCCTAGGAAGAACTATTGCACGGACTGCAGCTTGGGTGAAGAAGCATCATGGAGCTGATAAGGGGCAGCTCCAAGTAGTAATGCCACGAACTCAAAATTTTCTTAGTCAAATTATGGCAATTTTTCATAAATAAAGACTTTTAAATTTGTTATTTGACTGTGGCCAACTTCTGGAGAGCTGAAATGTTTGTTTTTGACCTTTGTCGAGTTTTATAGTTGTTGGGGGTGGCCGGGGGAGGATTTGCTGACCTCTTGTTTGCCACAGCTGGAAGTCCTGCCTCCTGTTTTGATTTTGCAATATTTTTGGTTTTGGTTATTTTAAACAGACCAATGAAAAACCTGAAGCACATCTATATATTGTAGCTGCTTCAGCATTTTGCTTTACAAAGAAGTTGGGAGACTGTGATTAGATTAGGGGTGGGCTGTAGTCCTGAATTTGCTGACGTTACTTTCCTGTGGTATGCTTCTTAGTAGTGTGTTCTTGTGTAGTGATGAAGAAAATGTTTATTTTTTTAAGCAAGCAAATTCCTTTGGAATTGTACCAAGCCATAACAAAGATAGTTTTTATACTAGCGTATTCCTCTCTACAGAACGAACCTGTGGCACAGGGAAGAAGTTACAGAATCCATTGGGCTGGTACAGATGTATATCCATGTGAAAATAACAGAAAGAATCATCTTCCTTAAAAATTTCTCATTATCCATATTTCAAGCCAAAATGTGTTTTTGCTAGAAAATTAAGCTGGGCAGTTTGCCTTTTAAAAAAACCTTTCTGGCCTTTTAATAACATACATACACAAGATAAGATATATATGGCTCAGTGATGTATCACAAAGTACATACCTCTCTGTAGCCACCACTCTAGTGAGAAATAGGATATCACCAGCACCCAGAAGTCCCCTGTGCCCTCCGCCTCCTTCTAAGAATAACCACTATCATAACTTTTATTCTAGTCCCTTCCTTTCTTAATAGTTTCTAGCTCCTAAATGTATATCCCTATTAGATTTTACCTTTGCTTATTTATTTATTTATTTATTTATTTGGAGACATAATCTAAAGCTGTTGCCCTCGGTAGAATGCTGTGGCGTCACAGCTCACAGCAACCTCAAACTCTTGGGCTTAAGCGATTCTCTTGCCTCAGCCTCCCAAGTAGCTGGACTACAGGCACCTGCCACAACACCTGGCTATTTTTTGTTGCAGTTGTCATTGTTGTTTTAGCTGGCCCGTGCCGGGTTCAAACCCGCCAGCCTCACTGTATGTGGCTGGCGCCATAACCACTGTGCTACGGACACCAAGCCCTTCTTTATTTTTTATACTGAAGTATTTTTAAACAAACCCTAGATTTCACGTCATCTCACCTATTTATACTTAAGTATGCATCTCTAGAAAATATAGACATTTCATTTATTACCATCATTCCAAGCCATATCCACATTTCCCTGTTTATTTTTAAAATATCCTTTTACTGTTGGTGTGTTCCGTTACCAGCATATGGGAACTTGTATTTTATATTAAGTATTACATATTAGCTTATCCAAAGTATGCTCTGTGACAATTCAGAACTTTTTTCTTTCTAAATTTATTGAAATTTCTGATGTCTGCAAAGCCACACTATTAAAAACCTACCATGTGAATAAAATTGTCTTTTACTTTCTTTCATAAGGTGCCTTTTATCTTTATAAATCTAATGTGCAACACAAATTGCCACTTGTTAAATTTTAAAACATTTTTATACTGCATATTCTTCAGTGTTCCTATTACTGAACAAGTGTCTTTCAGGAAGTCATCTGCAGGAACACAAGCAAGTGCAGTTTTGGGTGACATAGTTTTAGTTTTACTTGCCCTTTGTGAACTATTCTTGCCCAAAGTTGTTAAAATGCAAGGAGATGTAGTTGTGAATTACTTTCCTTTGTGGCTTTGAAACCTTTCCTTCATTCCTTTAGCTGGTTTTTCTTCGCATGCAATATTCATAGGTCCGTTTCTAAGAGAGAATGGTGGCTAGTGGGCCATGAAAACTTTCTAGACCTGGCAGTCTGGGCTGTATCACGTTCATCCTCTAACATGAGAAAATCCCCATTGAAAAGACAGCTCGGCAACCTTCCTGTAGGCAGGTCAGACTCCTCACAGAGATAGTGACTGAGGAGGAAGAGTCTCTTTATCTCTCTAGCATCTGCCTAAAGAACAATTAAATATTCCCAAGATCACAGGAATTCGCATAAAATGATTCCCAGCTACCTATTAATTTATGCAATATTATTGTGGGGAGCTGAAGAGGTCTTAAAAGTTAGCTCTTACTCACTAATAATAAATATTTGAAAATAAATCAACAGCCTGATTGTTGGATGGCTTGCCTGGCTTCTTATCCCTCCTCCCTCCCTTCTCAGCACCTTTGTGTGTCTCAGTACAGATCAGAATGGCCCAGTGCTGGCTCGGCGTCCGTGGCTCAGCGGGCTAAGGCGCCAGCCACGTGCACCTGAGCTGGCGGGTTCGAATCCAGCCTGGGTCTGCCAAACAACAATGAAATTTCTGCAACCAAAAAAAAAAAAGTGGCCGGGCGTTGTGGCGGGCGCCTGTAGTCCCAGCTACTTGGGAGGTGGAGGCAGGAGACTCGCTTGAGCCCAGGAATTGGAGGTTGCTGTCAGCTATGATGCCATAGCACTCTATCCAGGGTGACAGCTTGAGGCTCTGTCTCAAAAAAAAAAGAATGGCCCAGTGCTATCTCATCTGCTGAGATCGCGGCTGTTATGCTTACTTAAACCCTGACTAAGTTCCTACTTAACTCTTTCAGATTAAAGATTGTAAAATTCTCAGATTTTAGATCTAACTCATCTAAATATAGATGTTCTATGTCTTATGATGAATATTGTTAGGATGATATGAAAAAAATGAACTATTTCACTGCTTTGGTTTAAGGCCTTTCCCCCTTGTAATGTATATTAGCAAATTTGGGGATCATTTTATGTGTCTTGAAAAAAGAAAAGAATCTCTTTTTTTATGCATACAGACCACTCAACAAGTCCTGGACTTAGATAAACATACACACACACACACAAAAAAAAAATCAGAAAAAGCCCATCAGGTGGAACGAATTATCTAGATACGGAAGATGAGAATCTTTTTTATTTGTGTGTTTTTGGATGGGGGCAGGAGTCCTAGACGGGTTTGTTCTAAATAGTGTGTAAGTCTGTAAATAAGGCAAAGTTCACATAAATTATAACCTGTTAAAACTCTGGTTAGAAAGACTACTGAGACAAAAATGAATTCCTTATTTCATAATGTATTTCATACATTTCTTGTGTGCCTTTGAACACATAACAAAGACTAAGGTGAAAACAGGCTATGTTTCCTAGACTTATTTGTTGTCAAAAATTTTGCCTCATTTGCTTTTGTTTTCTCAAGCAGACAGCCTATATACAAGTAAAAATAACTTGGAAGGAAATGAATTTCAAAATGAATGTGAAGGCAATAATGTAAATATTTAGAGTCTAGTTAGGAGATTCTGTTGCTGAGATGTATACTGTATTGGTATAGTTGACATGGTAATTGTAGTATGGATAGCAAAAAAATAGAAGACTACCAATTACAACTATACGTGAATAGAATTAGAAAAGCCCGATTTTCTTAACCTAAGTTGAAACATTCTTATTATAAATTATTTATTTTCTGTGAACAGCTAAAAACCTGTATCAAAAACATGGACTTCACAACACCTTTAAAAAAAAAATACATGGGGAAAGATTCTTCAGATGAAAAGGAACGTATCTTGAATATTCTCACTGACAGGTTTAAAGATGTTTTAAGTGACATTTTAGTCCCTGGGAAAATATCCCCCATAATAAGTTTCATTTTTATTTCATTCCAAATTTTCTGCTTGTCAGTAAGTTAAGTAGACTTGTGGCAGTGGTCAGGGTTTTCTGGGATTAAGAAAATTCTACAACTGGCTCGGCGCCTATGGCTCAACGGGCTAAGGCGCCAGCCACGTACACCTGAGCTGGCGGGTTCGAATCCAGCCCCGGGCCTGCCAAACAACAACGACGGCTGCAACCAAAAAATGTCCAGGCGTTGTGGCGGGCGCCTGTAGTCCCAGCTACTTGGGAGGCAGAGGCAGGAGACTCGCTTGAGCCCAGGACTTGGAGGTTGCTGTGAGCTGTGATGCTATGGCACTCTATCCAGGGTGACAGCTTGAGGCTCTGTCTCAAAAAAAAAAAAAAAAAGAAAGAAAGAAAATTCTACAACAAAATGATCACAATAGATTAGAAATGCTTCCTGTTTTGTTATTGTATTCTTTTTGATCAACTCTCTATATAGTATATGCCTCATTAAAAAATGGCTTGTGTGGGGCAGTGCCTGTAGCTCAGTGAGTAGGGCGCGGGCCCCATATGCTGGAGGGGGCGGGTTCAAACCCGGCCCCGGCCAAAAAACTGCAAAAAACAAAAAAAAAAATGGCTTGTGGATTTTCCTGGGTTTTTGAAAAATAGTTGAAATTTGTGTTCTGAGTGTAAAGGATTGATTGCTGCACTTTGGATAGATGTAAGAGACTTCTCTCTCACAACCCTTAAAACTTTATTTTTAACATACTGTTCGAAGAATCAAATACTAAATATTTGATTTAATATTATATTTTTGATTTAATATTTGAAACTTAAGAATTAAACTCCTATTAGTATAACTTGAATGCTTAAGATGGTTATCAGATGAGATGACAGATGCACTGTTTTATTTAGGGCATCCAGTATTTAGCAGAGAAAGTAACTGCGCTGTAAGTGAATTGTAAATCTAAGGGTGGCTCCTTTTTTCTGAAAGGAAGGAAGTTGTCCTAAGTGTTGTTCATTATCTCTACAGCTGGAGTTTCATTACCAAGTGTGTTGGAATAACCAGGGTATAGCAGCAGCAGAGAAACTAAGCATAGCAAGCCTTTAAGCAGGCATCGTCAAACTTTTTAAACAGGGGGCCAATTCACTGTCCCTCAGGCCGTTGGCGGGCCAGACTAGAGTTTTAAAAAAAAAACTGTGAACAAATTCCTATGCACACTGCACATATCTTATTTTGAAGTAAAAAACAAAACGGGAACAAATACAATTCACACCAACGCATGTGGCCCACGGGCCGTAGTTTGAGGACCCCTGCCTTAGAGTAACAAAAAAAATAAATAAAAGAATTCCTGTAAAACATACTTCCATGCTTCTCTGTGTTCTGTGGTGCTGTTTGTGCTGAACTAAAGCATTTGCTACCTCAAGTTAAGAGAGAACAAACTCAACATGGCATGAAATTACTGCACTGCCATTCTCATTCATTAGAGTTACATTGTTACTAGCCACAGGCATGACTGGCTTTTGCATGAATAATAAAACAGAATGCTGCTTTGTGAATTTACCTGAAAACATGACAAGGCCCGGTACTAACCTTGAGCCTGTGTTAAGTATTTTGCAGGAGTGGGTTTATCCTAGAGTAACTTTCCTCACCACAATTGGGTAACCAGTAAATAGTACTTTGAGGCCTTGGGAATGGACATTTTGTTGGAAGTTTAGTTTACTCATTTCTAAATACTAATATTTATTGTGTCAGGCTGTTAAAGATATAAAATTATATTCAAGTAGCATTTGGCAACTATCGGAATAATGATAAAAAATCATCAAAGGATGTTAAAGATAATAGGTCCCAATCTGATGAGGATTAGGATATTTATGCAGTTACATATATAAAGGAAAAAATAGTATCTTCATAGAGGAGAATCCTGGCAGATAACTCATCCAAATGATAAAGTTATCTCTAGTAGTGAGGCATATTGATGTCATGTGCCTCAGGATATGATATGATATGATATATGACATGCATTGAGAAGACATTACTTGGTGTTATTCCTATAAAAAATGCATAACATGAATCTAATTATGAGAAAACACCAGACAAACCTAAATTGAGGGACAGTCTATAAAGTAACTGGCCCGTACTCAAATATGACAGGGTCATGAAGGACACCTTCAATGACTGCTCTACGTGGTGTCCCTAGAGTCGCCATCCATAGGGAAAATGGGAAATTGTAGCTAAATGTATCTATTTACAAAATATTCATTACAAAATCTCACAAAATATTCTCTACTTGTTGGCCACCTCTTTATGAAATTTCGTAATGGATATTTCACAAATAAAGGTATATTTTAGCTATAGTTTCCCATTTTCCCTATGTATGACCACTTCAGGGAAAACTTTTGGGATGCCATGTAGATTAAAGAAGACTAAAAAGACACGAAAATTGAATAGAATGTGTGGTCCAAAATTTTATTTTGTTGAAAACTGTGCCACTGGAGCATTACGAGTCTAAATGTAATATTATACTCAGTTTCTCCCAATATTTTTCTTTTCTAGTTTATGTGGACTTTAAGCAGTATTGCAGGTTTGGGCTGGTATTTTTATTTATTTTTTATGTATGTATGTATTTATTTTTTGCACAAACCTGTGTTGGTATTTGTAAGCAACTGTCATGAATGTTAGATTTCCTATCCCAATTGAGTTACATATCAAACTATTGAAAACTCAAAAATAAATAGTTTTGCTTTGCCAAATTTTCAATAAGTGGAAGTGGAATCCTCTAGTCCTTAAGAATACTAGAAGATAGAAAAATATTAGAAAAATACTAAAGTTTCATGAGCATTCAAGAAAGGAAGTGGCAATCGCTAAGATAAATTCATAAAGAAGTTTGGTATGATTTTTAGACAGATAGGTAGTTATAGGAATGCTTTATTTTCAGGAAGGCATTTTGATGGGTGTCTGATTTCCTTGTGGACCAGAGGAAGAAATTGAGTGTACTTAATTGAATGAATGATTAATTGAATAGCCATAGATGGTTTGTAGTGCTGTTTTTCTAACAAGTGCCTTATCTATTCTTAGTCTTGTTCTATAATTTGTAACTCAGGTAAAGGCATTGGTGACACATGGGTCAAATTTGATTTGGGGGGTCAAATTTTAAAATGACAAAAATTTAGAAGAGACGCCCAAAGCATTAGATGACCAGAACAGGGACTGAATGATAACGCTAGCTGAGAATATTAAGCAGAAATATACTTAAATAAATTTAACAAGAATAAATTCTACAGGAATAACTAGTCTTAGGATGATGAAAAAGCGGGGAGGAAGCTTTGGGTGTCCAACTTGTAGCCCACAGACCACATCTGTGATGTCAGATAGTGCAGAAATTATCCTTAAACGTTTTTTTCACTGTTCAGCTTCATTAGTGTTTATTTAATGTGGCCCAAGACAACTCTTCTCGAAATGTATGGCAAAAAAAAAAAAAAAAAAAAAAAAAGGGTTGGGTATTCCTAGAAATTTAACCATATGTGCTTAGTTTATTGTTTTATTTCTTTTAATATATATCAGTTGGGGTCCAATCAAAAAAATGGAAGCCACCCTAGTATTTCAAACATAGGAAATGTAATACAAGAAATTGGTTGTACAGATGTTAGAAGGGCAAAGGGCAAAAGAGGAAACAAGGAACACTGAGTTATTAAAAAAATAACATTAAATATATCTCTCTGAAACACCGGAGAACAAGGTTTGGAATTGATTTCTGTCTTTTTTTTTTTCCCTCTCCCCCCCAATATTGCTTCTTCAGGTCAGTAACAGATCCAAGAGATGGAAAGAGAGTAGCTCTCAAAAAGATGCCCAACGTCTTCCAGAATCTGGTCTCTTGCAAAAGGGTCTTCCGAGAATTGAAGATGTTGTGTTTTTTTAAACATGATAATGTAAGTGAAATTGGTGTTTGGGGGAAACTATTTCCTAAACATACTTCATTGAATTAGTGAAGAGCAAACGAGAGTTTAAAAGGGTACACGTGGTTCAGCACCGTAGCTCAGTGAGTAGGGCGCCAGCCACATAGCACCGAGGCTGGCGTGTTTGAACCTGGCCTGGGCCTGCTAAACAACAATGACAACTGCAATCAAAAAAAGAAAATAGCCGGGCATTGTGGCGGGTGCCTGTAGTCCCAGCTACTTGGGAGGCAGAGGCAAGAGAATCACTTAAGCCTAAGAGTTTGAGGTTGCTGTGAGCTGTGACGCCACAGCACTCTACCAAGGGTAACATAGTGAAACTGTCTAAATAAATAAATGGGTACATGTAAGTAATATTTGGAAATTGACTACAGTTTTATGCAAACTGTGAAAAGCAGTAAACACACCAGTGAGGTTATAGAATACCTACTGATAGGCTTTCATTTCACACATTCTTTTTTTGAGACAGATCCTCAAGCTGTCACCCGGGGTAGAGTGCTGTGCCATCACAGCTCACAGCAACCTCCAATTCCTGGGCTCAAGCGAGTCTCCTGCCTCCTCCTCCCAAGTAGCTGGGACCACAGGTGCCCGCCACAACACCCGGCCATTTTTTGGTTGCAGCCATCATTGTTGTTTGGCGGACCCAGGCTGGATTCGAACCCGCCAGCTCAGGTGTACGTGGCTGGCGCCTTAGCCCGTTGAGCCACAGGCGCCGAGCCCATTTCACACATTCTTACTGAAAGGGACATGCATACACACAGCCATGCATGCACCCACAAAAGCTTTCTAAGCTGTATTTTTCCACTACTTTGCTTTTTTTTTTTTTAATTTATACTCCTTATGTCTTTATGACTTTTTAAAATTTTACTATCAAGATCAGTGGTTTTTAATCTTTGCAGCATATTAGAATCACCTGGGGGATCCATTTTATCAGCATTTTATGAAAATTACCTTATGAATTGTATGACTTGCACAAGGCCTAACCTCCCAATTAGGAAACATTGAACCTAGTAAGTTTCACATTGGCTTCTGGATTGTGATATTACACTCTGCATTTGTCTTCTGAATGTCTTCTTTGATTCTAACAATATAAGTTATTAGATAAGTTTAAAGCCCACAGAAAAGGAGTATGTATTTGTAGGGACAACAGGTTAGAAAGAAACCACAGCCAAGGTTTTTGTTAAGAGGCTTAGAAACCTGAGACATATTAAGCCTCTTTTGTGATTGAATGATAAGCAAATTGACAGATATTAATTAATGCAAAACGAAGTTGATATTTAGCTGAGAAATAATGCTAATATTCAACATAAAAATAGAGTGTTATATTTGGCAAGTGATTTAAGTGGGAATAATTGGCCCCTGGTTTTAAGTGTTTTATTTTTACCCTTTAATATTTTTAATCAGAGGTTGTGAGAGGTGTGGAAATAATTTCTCCTGTAAAAATAGTGCATGGCACTTTACCGAGGGTGATAAAGTGAGACTCTGTAGCTACCAAAAAAAAAAAAAAAGAAAAGAAAATAGTACCGCCCTTAAAGTAACACAGGTTAGCTTATTAATGGCTGTGTTTAGAGATGTGAAGAGTGGTGGACAAATAGACTTGTGCTTTGAGAGATAGTTTCCCTCAACTAATCCTGAATTTAAAAATTGAAACATGTAAATTTTGCCTGGAGGTTCTTAGCATTAGAATCTGTTTTCAATTTTACATGAAAAGAAAAACTGTCTCAAATTCTTTATGTAGTACTCAACATATGCTATTTTAATTGCTATCATAAGAACTTTATCAGAAAAAGGACAATTTGTTATGAAACACTCAGAGTGTTTATTTGCACATTAATCTTTAGAACTTTGGCCAAAGTTTGGATCTCACTTTAAGAAAGAAATCTGCAAAAGCTTGAGGTATTCAGTAAATTAAACATAAAATGGTTCACTTGAATTCCTTGGCTTGCCTATTTCATTTTGTTGATTACCCCTCTTGAAGTTTCTTTTCCGTTAAAAAAATGCTGGGTGTGGTGGCTCACACCTATAATCCTAGCACTCTCGGAGGCCAAGGCAGGTGGATTGCCTGAGCTCACAGGTTCTAGACCAGCCTGAGCAGGTGCAAGACCCTGGACACTGGTGGTGGGCGCCTGTAGTCCCAGCTACTCAGGAGGCTGAGACAAGAGAATCACTTGAACCCAAGAATTTGAGGTTGCAAGGGTGGCACCTGTGGCTCAAAGGAGTAGGGCACCGGCCCCATATGCCGGAGGTGGCAGGTTCAAACCCAGCCCTAGCCAAAAATTGCAAAAGAAAAAGAGTTTGAGGTTGCTGTGAGCTATGACACCATGGCACTCTACCAAGGGTGACAAAGTGAGACTCGGTCTCAAAAAAAAAAAAAACCTTTTAAAAAAGGATTGCTGTCTTTTAGTCAGTTGGAACTGCCTAGCAATATATTGGTTTGTTTTAATAGGTTTCAAAACACCGCTTGAGTTGCACCTCAGATTTTAGAAGTAATTTAGAATAGTATCTAGTGCTTTCTTATTTCTTGAATTTGCCTTAGTGTACCATTCCAGCATGAAAGAGTATAGACTTTATGTACATTGTCAGAGACTGAAGTAAAGGTATTCATAATGAAATATAAATATTTCAAAGGTTGCATCAGAAATTTTCTTCTTGAAGATTTCAGTGGTTTATTATAAGATATTCAGACCATCTTTATAAAGTTTGCATGGTATAATAAGCTTCTGTTTATCTAGTTGGTACCTTTGCTTATGGCTCATTCCTATGGAATAACTAAGTTATAATGACAGTGTCAGAGTAAGTAGTATAAGAAAAAAAAGAAACTGAATTCTTGAAAATCACACCAGTTAAGACACATAACCAATCCAAATGTAGTCTATAAGAGATGAGCTTTAGAGTCAGAACTGAGTTTGAATCATGGTTCTACTCTTTTCTGCTGGTATGTTTTGGGCCTTATTTTCCTAAACTCTCTTTTTATTTCCAAAATGGGCATAATAAGAGGAGAAATAATGGTATATGATTGTTACAGAAATTAAATTTTGAAAATGCATGTAAACCTTTTAAAAGACACACACAACATTACTGTTTAAAACTCCTGATTTCTATCATAAAAAGAATAGGTTGGGCGTGTTGGCTTACACCTGTAATCCCAGCACTTTAGGAGGCCAAGGTAGGAGGAACACTTGAGGCTAGGAGTTCAAGACCAGCCCAGGCAACATGGCAAGACCCCATCTCTACAAAAAAAATTGTTAAGGCTGGGCTCAGTGGCTCACTCGTATAATCCTAGCACTCTGGGAGGCCTAAGTGGGTGGATCGCTTGAGCTTCTGAGCTGGAGACCAGCCTAAGCAAGAGCAAGACCCTGTCTCTAAAAGTAGTCAAGCATTGTGGCAGGCACCTGTAGTCCCAGCTACTCAGGAGGCTGAGGCAAGAGGATCACTTCTTGAGCCCAAGAGCTTGAGGTTGCTGTGAGCTATGATGCCATGGCACTCTACCAAGGTCAACAAAGTGAGACACTGTCTCAAAACAAACTTTTATAAAAAATTAGCCCATGTGGTAGTGCACACCTGTAGTCACAGCTACTCCAGAGCCTGGGGCAGGAGGATGGCTTGAACCCAGGAGTTGGAGGTTACAGTGAGCTGTGATTGCACCATTATGCTCCATCCTGGGAAAAATAGATAGGACTCTTCTCTCAATGCAGACTTGCTGTTCAGCTGCAGCCATTACTAATAATAACTACTAAGTAATCAGGCCCATCCTGTCTCTAAAGAAATTATAAAATAAAAGGCATTTTTGAAAAGAAGAATGTCTCTGATGTCTGTGGGAGTGTTAAAAAGTGAGGCAGGTAGTTGGAGATCCAGATGGTATGGTACCACTATGTAATTTGTAATGAATTTATTTTATGCTCTGAGCTCTATCTCCAAATGCATCTCAGGGCCAGCATCCCTGGTATGTGTGGAATGCCAGTCTAAGAGGCACCTGGTATTTTATGTAGTTAAGGCAACAATTATTTATTTATTGTGTCCTGTGTAAGGAGTATAGGGCTAGCTAAGTCATGTGGAGGAGTCACAAAAATCTTGTGACTTTGTCCTTTTTGAAGGGTTGTGGTTAACACACAATGGCTGTGTGTCCGGAAATATGCTAGGTGATTTATTTATATTCATATATTAATTCATTTAGTCCTTAAAAAACTTACTAACCTTACTTTATGGGAGAAGAACCAGAGGTATAGGGTTAAGAAACTTTCCCAAAGTAGTACAGATAAGATTGTAAATCTATTTGGCTCCAGGGCACATATTTTTTTAATTCAGTAAGCATTTATTATGCACATCCTATATGCCTAAACTACATTAGCCTCAGGAGTCTTTACCTTTAATTAGTTTGAATGATTTCCATAGTATGATAAATACTATGATAAAGATGCTTTGGGGAGATTGCCTTCATGGTTAAACATTAATGCAGAACAGTGTCTGTGTTATGTGCGTAGCAAAGAGCTGGAAAGTCAAACCTAGTAGCATATCCTAAGGCTCTCTGTAGAGGGGAGCCTTAAAACACAAATTCCTGGGTCTCGTGTCAGACCTACTAAATTGGGATTAGGATTGAGACCCAGGTAGCTGTAATTTTTACAGCTTCTCAGATGTATGGTGGCGGCCAAGAACCATAATAGTAAGGAAAAATGAAAAATTGTCACGAGCTTAGAAACTCAAACGTGCATCAAACAGAGAAGAAAATCCTTAAGATGAGCCTTTCGAGAATAAGATTTGATTGAAGAAGAAAGGAATGTCATGATAACAATGACACTTAGAAAGATTAAACCTGGTCACTCATTGTAGGAAGGTTGGATTTTAATTTGGATAGTTTTTTATGTCTTGAAGAATAGATAACAAGCCCTAGGAGGCTTTGGATTTTCAAAGTCATTATATCAGATGCATTGATTACAGGGTATCAGACTGAATTTTTATATGTATACACATCTGAGTAGCTCCTTCACCATCTTAAAGGATAAGTTCACCTTGCTATAGTAACTTAGGGAAACAGAAGCGGGCTTAACTTTCTAAAGATTGTTGTTTAGGCTTATCACTCTTATCTGATCAAAATCCGAGCTATTATAAAATCTGGCACAATCTCTATACCCATCTATGTACTTGTAATACACTTTGTCATATGATCAGTATGGAAAGTGATGACTGAGTTTTTTTTTTTTAATCTAGTACTCCTTTGAGGATCTGATGAAAGCTATGAACCTTCTCAAAAAATGCACATGTACAGAATTTTTATGTCATTTTACTCTTTCAACTTGTCCTCTACAGCCCATTTAAAGCCCCCTTTAGGGCCCATTGATTTCTTCTAAGAGCCCCTGTAATACAAATGTTGGGCATTTTCCTTTCTTTAGGCAATAGCACCACACACATATTAGACAATCAAGCTATTTGAAAATTGAGTAAGTGAATGAAAGTGACAGAACAAAAGAAATTTCAGGGTCTGGAATGACGATAACTTCAGTGATCTCTCTCAGGGTTCCTTTTTCCCAACCTTAGCTCTAGAGCGCTATAGAGAGGGGTAGAATGAGGCAAACAAAGAAAGCTCTTTTCGTTTGTGTGTGTGTGTGTAGTCTGACCTAACTCGAACAAGGCCTCTTTGGATTGTTAAGTTAGTTAGAAAATCATATCAATATGGGAAAAATATATAGGACTCTTCTCTCAATGAAGACATGCTGTTCAGCTGCAGCCATTACTAATACTAAGTACTAAGTAATACTAACAGAAATATCAGTTGTGCGGCTGCTGAGGAATGTGAAAAAACAAAGGATGCCCTGGACTGTGTGCCTAAAGTTTGTGGCAGATTATTGATGCATAGAGCCATCTCCCATGTTTATGGATCGGAAGACTCCATGTGGTTGATAGGCCTTTTCTCCTCAAGTTGAGCTATATATTCAATGCAATTCTAATCAGAATCCTAGCAGGGTTTTATGAGTATGTGTATGTGGAAATTCACAAACTTGGAAAATGTATGGAAATACAAAAGATCTAAAATAACTCAATCTCAAAGAAGTTGAATGAAGTTAGAAATTCATAGTACCACGTATTGAGACTGCTTTCAGGTTTGGAGACTCAATCCTCGGTATGAAGCACAAGGTATCAAAACAGAACAAGGACAGAGAAATAGATTAATGGAACAGAATAGGAAGCCTGTAAACTGGTATACACATACATATTTACCTGATTAACAAGAGATACCACTGCAGTTCAGTGGGGAACCGAATGGCCGTTTCAATAAACAGTTCTAAGTCAACTAGATATCCATATGAAGAAAAATATCCTAGTCCCTACTTCACACCATACTCATAAATTAGTTCAAAATGGCTCGTAGACTTAAATGTGAGAAGTAAAATAATAAAACTTCTATAATAAAACATATAGGCAAATATCTTCATGACCGAGATAAGCCAAGAGTCTCAATTAGACAAATAAAGCATTAACCATAAAAAATAACATTCCCCATGATTACATTTATGTACACAACCATGATTTAATAATAAAAAAAGATAACATTAACCATAAATAAAATAAAGCATTCAACATAAAAAAATATGTTAAATTGGATACCATTAACATTAAGAACTAATGTTAATCAAAAGTTAAGAGAATGGGTCGGGCACAGTGGCTCACACCTGTAATCATAGCACTCTGGGAGGCCAAGGTGGATGGAGACCAACCTGAGCAAGAGTAAGAGCCGTCCCTACTAAAAATAGAAAAAAACTAGCCCAACATCATAGTGGGTGCCTGAAGTTTCAGTTACTTGGGAGGCTGAGGCAAGAGGATCACCCAAGAGATTGAGGTTGCATTGAGTTATGGTGATACCGCTACACTCTACCCAGGGTGACAGAGTGAGACACTGTGTCCAAAAAAACACAGAAAAAAAAAGTTAAGAGAATGAAAAGACAAACCTTAGGCATATATCCAATGAAATACTTGATTTCAGGCGATGCCTGTGGCTTTAAAGGAGTCGAGTGCCAGCCCCATATACCAGAGGTGGCGGGTTCAAACCCGGCCCCGGCCAAAAACTGCAAGAAAAAAAAAACTTGATTTCCAGAATATACTATGGGCTAGAACAATTTTTGAAATAAATATTTAGTGTGTGAAGAAGACAATTAGAAATCAGTGTTTTACTTGACTTTTTTTTATTTTTTATTTTTGGAGACAGAGTTTCAGTCTGTTGCCCAGGCTAGAGGGTGGTGGCATCATTATAGCTCACTGCAACCTCAAACTCCTGGGCTCAGGCAATCATTCTGCCTCAGCCACCCAAGTGGCTGGGACTACGGGCACATACCACTGCAACTGGGTAATTTTTCTAATGTTAGTAGAGACAGGGTCTCGCTCTTGCTCAGGCTGGTCTCGAACACCTAAGCTCAAGCAGTTTTCCTGCCTCAGCCTCCCAGAGGCTGAGTTACAGGTGCGAGCTACTACACCCATCTAGACTAAAATTCTGTATCTAAATATCATAATTATATAAAGAACTTCTATAAATCAAAATGTTTTGACCATCAGTAAAAGATTTAAGCATTTTACAAAAGAGGGTAATATATGAAAAGCGTTTGATGTCATTAGTCATGAGAGAAATGCAAATTAAAATTATAATGAGATATCACTAGCTGAGATCTGACAAAGTTGCAAACTCGTCCTAGAAAAAAATACTTCATACCCCATTGCTCAATTTCTCTGTGGTCACCTCTGAAGTATTCCCCTTGGGAAGCTTTGCACTGATGCCAGGGCCTAGCCCACTCCCCAGAGCAATTTTGGAACACATCAGAGTACACAAAAACAAACAACAGCAATAATGAACACCACACAGCAAGACACCCCCACATGTCAACAGGATCACAGCTATGAAACACTGACGAATACACTAAGGTTATGAAACCTTACTGAGTTGTTTGTACAATGCTGCCAAAGTGAGTGCATGGTGGCAAGTTCACAAACTTAATTGTTGGACCTTATGCAGTGTCAGCTGTGATGGTCATTCCAGTAAAAGAGTTCCAAACTTGCTTTGAAGGGTGGACTAGGCACTGGCATCAGTGCGTAGCTTCCCAAGGGCCGTACTTTGAAGGCGACCTTAGTGATATTAAGCAATGAACTATGAAGCACTTTTTCTAGGAGAAGTTCTTGGACTTGGCAGACTGTGTATACCAGCCAGAATGGCTGAAATTAATGACTGACCATACAAACTGTTGACAAGGATGTTGATCAACTGAAACACTTACCCATTGCTAGGGAGAGCATAAATTTATAAAATTATGCAGGAAAACTGGCAGTTTCTACTAACACTAAATAAACTTAGCAGTTCTACCCTTTGTTATATATTTACTCAACAAATGAATGCCTATATCCCCTAAAAGACATGTATAAGAGTGCTCATAGCAGCTTTATACATAATAGCTAGAACTTAGACACAAGTATCTGCCAGCAGTACTCTGGATAAATACTTAGTGGTATAGTCCAACCCTATAATAGCATACTACACATCAATGAAAAGAATGAGCCAGTGAGCCACACAGCAATATGGGATTAATCTTGTAGGCATAGCGGTAAATGAAAGAATCTGTACACGAAAGACTTCACATTTCTTTTCTTTTCTTTCTTTCTTTTCTTTTTTTTTTTTTTTTTTTTTTTTTGGAGACAGAGTTTCACTTTGTCACCCTTGGTAGAGTGCCATGGCTTCATAGCTCACAGCAGCCTCAAACTCTTGAGCTGGGCTCATCACCTTGCCTCAGCCTCCCACATAGCTGAGTCTACAGGCGCCGGCCCTAACACCCAGCTATTTTTCAGGCTGCTGTCAAACGCATGAGCTTAAGCGATCCACCCGCCTTGGCCTCCCAGAGAGCTAGGAAAAGCTAACTCTCATATCATGATGCAATTTGTGTAAAGTTTGAGAACAGGCAAAATGAATCTATGGTGACGAAAGTTAGAATAGTACTAGAATGAGTTTTAACTGAAAACAGGGCAAGCGGGGTTTCCAGGTGTTGAAATGCTCAGTTTTTTTATTCTGGTTGGTGTTTACATGGTTATATGAGTGTGTGTATGTAAAAATTATTTGTGTGCAACTCTATAAAAAATAATAAATACCATAGTTCCTCCTTTAAAACATTTAGAATCTATTGAGCATGAGTGAGTGGGGAAAGAGTAATTCCCTTCCTAAACATGAGATTTAACTGGGTTCCTTTTATGTGTCTTTCTCTTGTCTTTGAGTCCTTGGCAGACTAGAAAACCCAGAAAACGTTTATTCTATGAATGAAAAAAATAATTTCTTGTCCTTGTAAGTTAGCATTGACATTATTCACAGCAATTAGTTATTTTGTTCATAAAAGACTGACTGATGCCGAGCTAATAATGTAACCAGTTTATAGCGAATCTTCTAACACGGTGGAGGATAAAATCCTAAAAATTAGTATACACAACGAGCTTCTGTCTGTTTCTTAAAAGATTTGTGAAATGTGCTGAGATATTGTTTGGTAATGACTTTCATTTAAAGATACAACTTTAACTCACTTTTTAATTAGACAAGTCTGCTCTTTTTGTATTTGAGATCCTTTTACAAGTTTACAAGGTAATTTGGAATACTTCAACTCTTTACAGACCGATCTTTGCAAGCATCCTCATGTTTGCATCTTAAAGTTAATCTAGACTTTATTCCCTCCAATAATAATGGGATTTATAGAGGAAATCCAGCTATTTAAATGGGGAGTCAGGCGTGAGAGCTGCAATTTGAAACTCTGCTACCATTCCTTCTCATTTACTCATGGACATTACTCCTGAGATTTCTGGATCACTTTTACTGGTCTAAGTACTGTTTTTGTCACCGAGAAACACTGTGGAATGCCATACTTCGATAAACATTTTGGAGTGGAAAAAGCATGAGGATAAAACAACAGGCATTTAAAAAACTCTGGGCAGAGTTTAAAACATTGTACCTTCGAAGCTAACAATTACAGCTAAATGCTGTAGCATAGATTTCTAACCTTGTTTTATATGGCTTTTCTACCAAAAAAGCCTCATCAAATATAGAGTAAGAAAGCCTCATTCTTTCCTATCAAGGTTTAATAATGCATGGTTGTCACTTTCTTCTAGATAACCTTTAATTATACCAGATAGATTTGAAGTGTAAAATAGCCTTGTCTAATGGACATTGCATTTTTTTTCTCCTTCAACAGAATGTATGTTGCTCAAGTAAAGAGTTAGAGTCTGAAAGATGTCAAGTAATACACTAATTTCGGCTGGGCGCCTATGGCTAAATGGTTAGTGTGCCGGCCCCGTGCACTGGGGGTGGCAGGTTCAAACCTAGCCATGGCCTGTTAAAAAACACTAATTTCTGTCTACTTCCTCTAGCATCAAATATTCATGTTAAAAAAATTTTCTAGCATGTAATAAGAAATAAATATATGTGAATTTATAGCTTTAAGATATAGCTGGCTAATTATTGGTTATCTTAAATATAGAAATTTATCTTTCATGATAATTATTCTTAGAAGAAACAAAAATCTTTTGTTTTCTTTTTACTAAAATTCTAAGTGTAAATATTTTAAGTCAAAAAAGGAAAGATAGACATTCCTTTAAAAAACATTTATGTTATTTAGAAACCTCTAACTGGCTTTAAAGTAAATACAGGCTTTTTCATTACAGGAGATTTATTTTAGTGTAATAAAATAAATCATTATTTGAAATTTTAAACTGAGAAATACTTGGCTGAAAAAAGAATAACCTTTAAAATGAAAAGGTTTTCTTCTGCAAGTAAATTGCAAGAAAAGAAAAAGAAATAGAGAAGATATCTTTGGGGTAAAAGTCAAAAGACATAAATAAATTATAACATGTAAATCTTATTTAGCTCCTAATTTAGTCCAAGAAAAATTTTTTCTGGCCGGGCATTGTGGTGGGCTCCTGTAGTCCCAGCTACCTGGGAGGTGGAGGCAGGAGACTCGCTTGAGCCCAGGAATTG